>PVLA01002166.1:0-288347 GCA_004027455.1 Hydrochoerus hydrochaeris
ATATCAAAGAAGAATAATTGGTCTTTGTGGTTGTTGGTTTTGATTATATTTGGATTCAGCAAGCATAATTACTGAAACTGATTATTAATTTGGATTCAGCAAGTACAATTAGTGAAACTGATTATTAATATTTGTCTTTGGCATAAATGTTTTCTATCTAAGCTTATATTCAATGCAAATTATTTCCCTTCTCAAACTAACATTTTCCCTGCACAGTTTAATTTTTCTTAACACATACTTCTCTGAAATTAGAGCTGAATATATTATGACCAACTTCTCCCCAAATGAAAGTAACTTTGTGTTTCAGTTGATCAGGTATTTTCAGATTTAGCTTGTTAGACCTAGATACTTGAATAATTAATATTTTCTCATGGCTTAGGATAGCAGAATTCATTTTTATTTTGTTTTACTGAATCATAATAAATTATTAAATTGTGATTTCAGTGTGATCTATTATCAAAGACCATATCTTCATTTAAGAAAAAATGAGAACATTTATAAAGGAATTAGATTAACTTTATTTATTTACTGAATTAAACCAAAACAATGTTTTAATCTATAATTGTTTTTTAAGATCGTCAAATGTAATCTCTATTATAATACTATATGAATGAATTTGATTTTTATTGAAGCTATAAAGAAAGGTGGTATTTTACACATGTTCAACTGAATATTACTATACAGGAAAATGTTTTCATGAACAAGAATTTACAGTTGAGTGGAATATCATGCTAAAGAAATTTCTAACATGTCTTTTGAGTTGTTAGATGAGATTTTTAAAGACAGTTTGTACTTCAATGTCAACAGCAGGGAAATATTACTATCATGTTATCAGATCATATCTAGTCATGGTGGATTCTCTCGGTAGCAAGCCCACATTGAAAAGCTACCACTTCTGACAAAAGGTACACTTCAACAAAGAATAAATACTTATTTCACTAAAAAGACCCATGATGTGCATTTTAATGTTGCTATTTTATACTCAGACCAATTCAGTAAAAATAGTAAATATTCCAAAAGTCAGACTAGTAAAACTTTAGAGTCAGTTATGCCTGACTTTGACTTTTCTTAAAGGATGTTTTCAGCTATGATATGAAATAAATCCAAAACTTGCCACTAATTGCTTTAATTGCTTTGTACTAATAAGTAATTTTACTAATCAAAGATTACTTTCTCAGATAAAAAGTTCAGACACATTTTTCTAGATACATAAAAATTTCCACCAGCCATTTATTTCTGTTTAATAACCTAAATTTACATCCTGTAAAATGAGTTTTCTGAAATATTAACCAACTGTACCAAGTGTATGTTTTTATTTATAACAAACTATTTTCACATTTAAAATGTGTTATCAAATTATGATTGTTATGTAACAATAATTGGACTTTAATTTCTGTGTTGTACTCTAAAAGTCATTTATTTTCAAGAATATGTATTTTCTATACTTATTTACATGATAGTAGCAATAGTACTCTTTGTCACTTCAGTTTTAGTTTAGTAATGTATTTTCAGCATCTTTATCTCTGTCAACTTCATATCCACTTCTGTAATCATTCTAAATGTTTTTTTTTTCTTTCAGTCTAGTGGATGTGGCTGCTAATAAACAAATTTGATCCTTTTGCCTTTTTTCAGAATGTGTGACTCAGCTAGACTGTACACTGAATATTGGAAATGACACAGCTATCATCAAAGGCAGAGATGTTGAGAGATGCAGAGTGTGTAACTTTATACTACATCTGACCTGTGGCCACATTCTGGTGAGCACCCCACTGACCATAATTATGAGCAAGACCTGCTGAAATCAGGTGAATTCAGTCTAAAGCACCAGCACTCTTCAACCATGGACTTGATGACTGATTTACTGCCTTATACAAAATAAATTAATAAACAATTGTTGACTTCAACTTAGCATTATCTTTTGACCATCTGAACTTTGCTCATCACATTGTCATGGAAATAAACCACAAGAACTTCACAGTACCTTATTTTTATTTTAATGTCGAACTTTCTTAAGGTGAATATCTGAAATTTCTCCTAAATTATTCATTTTGGTGGATGACTTGAAACCCAGTGTAATTCTCAATGACCATCATACGATGTTTTTCTCTCATCCCTCCCTTAACACCCAATTTGCAGCAAGTCTAATTACTTCTATCTTATAATTATCTTCAAAATTCATTACTTATTGCGACACTGAAAATCCTTAGCTCAGTCAATAGTTGTGTGTCTCCTGAACTTTTCTTTTTAACTTGACTTAGCAACACCTTTCCTTTATCAGTATTTTTCTCTTCAAAAAATGTACCTTACTTTGATAACACCTTCATCCTTCTCAAATGTAAATTTTCTCAGGCTGCTTGTCTACCTACACCTAGTCTTTTTGTGTCTGGAAAGAGTTGACACTACTTTGATGGCATAAAAGTCCCTTTTCTGTGTGGCCCTAATCATTTTATCTGCCCCTAGTTAGATCAGTTTGAGAAATCATGCCCAAGCGTTTTCTATATGTGTCATTTCCTGACTTGACTTTTCAGTCATTATCTACCAAGCTACCCCTTTCTAATTCCTCAAGGTATAAATCAAGACTCACACCACTTAAACTTAGAGGCAGTTTCCTACCACCGGTTTTGCCAACAGTGCTCTAAGCAGAACTTAAGAACTGATAAATTATTTTAACAAATACTTAGCACATTTTTACCTTGTATCTAATTTTCTGATGGTAGTAAACAAATATGTTGCATGACATTGTATAATTTCTTCCATAAATTTGAGAAAAAAGAGTTCATTGTTTTGTGTTCTTTTCTTGAAGGATATTACCAAAATTGGCATTATAATAAAATATGTTGACTATCCTTAAAAACTACCCATAATAGAAAATTAATTTTTCTGTCATTTAAAAACCTTCTGCTTTTCATTATAATTAGGTAGTAATTTATTAAATATTTTGATGTTTAAAAATCATAATAAAATTGGGGCAGTGGACATTTTTTAGATTTTTTTTTAAATGAAGATATAATTCAGATCTTTATTTACAATAAAAGGTACCACATTATCCTTCTTAATCTGAGATTCAACAATATGCATGTTTCTTAAATTTATTCACAACAAAAGTGCAAGCCAAAGTCACAAAAGCAATAGAAATATATCTAAAAGTCTAGATGAACGTCCCTAGCAATCCAAATGCGCTGTAAAATTCTTTTCAGTATTCACTGGTGATCTCACATACCAAGATTTGGAGAAGTTTTTATCATCTATCTTTCTTAGTCTTCATTAATAAAAGAAGCATGTATTTACCTGGTAAATATCATATATTATATGGAATATATTATATTCCAACAACATGGGCATCATTTTTCCTTTTGCTTATTTATTTATTTACTTACTTATGGATGTTTGTTTATTTATTTCTGGTTGTTGGTATTGCTTATGTTTTTCCCAAGGATTGTGGACAAGAATCATAGCATTCCAGGAGAGACAGAGAGAACTGTGCTTCAAAGAAAGTGAAGGAATATTAACATGTTACAGAGCACCAGCACATTCATAGAAACTTACATAACAGACAGCACCAATAGGGATTACACTTGTTGTTGGCTTACATGTGAGTTCACCTTGCATTGAATTTTGGTATTGTTTTTTTAGGCTGACAAAAATTTTCTTCTTTCTTTTTGCTCAACATTTTAAAAAGTACTTTTTGCCATGTAGTCCTTGGGTAGTTTTAGAAAGTGTTCTCTGATAATTATTTTGCCTTTGCTAATATATACCTGCTCAAGACTAGAGGCTGAACTGTACACTCACTGGAAGACTCACATTTCAACACTGTGCCTCTAAACTGGGTGTTAGATTAGTTACACTTAGTAAGTGCTTCTGAGTCTTCCTGATTTATTTCTCCATTTGACAGATATTTATTGAATGGATATGAATACAAGGCTAATGTGCTATGTACTCTTAGCATTACACAAAATAGATGCAACCACCTTTGACTTTTAGTATTGGTTGATGTACCTTTGATGTTAGAAAATGGACTGCTACGAAAGGATCACCCGTATCCATGCAACTGACACCTTTCTATAAATAACAGAGAAACAGGCCCAGCAATAATGAGATAGAAAACAATAGGAATGTCCTCTGAATCAAGTCTCATTTTTTATATTATATTTTGGAGGAGAGAAGTTGACTTTTTCAGGTTTTCATTGACTTTTTATTGAATTATCTTAATTCCCTTTTTGATAGCTGATATTTCTCTGGAGGATCAATCAATTAAAAAAATTGCTTTCATCCCAAGAACTTTTCTTGTCTTTAATCAAATGACTACCTGAGTAAAGACTCCAAGCAACATCTTTTTTCTAAAACTCGTATATAAAGAATATGGGTAATATCAGATAAAAATGAGAAAAATTAAAGTATATTGAATCAAATGTGTTCCTTCTATTCTCCATTCTCTTTTCTCCTACTAGATGAAAAATAAGTAATTTTTGAAATAATGTGCATAGAATGAATCAAAATGCATATTTCAAATGAGTAAAGTATCTAAATTTTAATTTTAGAGACACAATAGCCACTGTGTGTATTAATAATGCTTAATTTTTCTTTCATTTTGTCTCAATAGAACTGAAGCCTGCTTGTATCAGAATGAATAAAACAAACTGCTTGTTGAGTCTTCTACATAGGAAAAAAAAAAAAAAACCTTTTTTTCTCCAGTTTGATCAGATACAGCTCCATGTAAGATACTGGATTTATTTTGAAAAAGGACAATGGGTTGAGTCCTCAGAAAGGAGTCTTGTAGCCTAAGGGAGCTTGTCAGAGGGAACAAAGCTATAAAACATTTTTAAAAAGAAATGGAAGAAGAGAAAGAGGGAGAAGAGAGTAAGCTATAAACATTTAATGAGAAGGAAAGAACTCTCTGTGTGTGGTGTCAGGAGAAAGAGCAATTTCAATAAGTATTTTTTCAATATTTTTCTCTCTTGCAATTAAACAATATTTGTAGGCTAGGATAGTTTTGATTCTGCAGCTATTAAACTTATAATAGCAAGCCTTTAGGATACTAAGAGATTGAGGCTAATTGGAATTTAAACACCAAATTTAGTATGAATTTGGTATTTACGTATACATTTTTATAGATTAAATTATAGATAAAAAGTTCCTCAGTTACATTGTATCATGACGAAGATAGTGTACTTACAGTCTCAGACAGGCTGATCATTTTTTCTCTGTATTCATGTCATTGTCTCTCCAGACAACAAAATCATCCTTACCACCTGGATTTAATACTATTAAAACTTGTACATTATTTATAAATGCACAAGAAATTTTTTAAAAGAACAAAATACTTTGATTTTTTTTTAATCACAGTACTCCAAAATAGATTTGTTTATTGTCAACTTGGTATTGTATAGCTGAACTGAAAAATGCAAATTATTTTTCAGTCAGCACAAGATGGGAAATGAAAAGATGAGAAAAAATATTTCCTTATGATAAATTAGTAGGCGAACTCTCTTAATTTCATTTTACCTTTTTCCCAGTGCATCTGTTTATCATAAATTGTAATATATGTTTGAAAAGAGATACATCCCAAATTGTAATGGCTCACTTGGAAAGGGACTATTCAAAATATGATGTTGGAATATGGTGACCATGTGAACCTTACAGCTTTGAAATGCTATGTATTCCAAAACTTGATGAGTCTTCTTGGAGATGGTTTTTAACAAATATAAGGTAACAGCCAAAATCCAAATGCTTCCATTTTATTTTCTTTTTTCATATTGTAATAATTTATTTGACTTCTATTTATTTCTAGAACTAAAATACAAGGGTAAATAACAAATAATGCTAGAGAAAATTCCTTAAATATCTAACATTAATTATTTTGCACTTCATAAATTTTATAGTGGTATCTTTCAGTGCTCGTTCATACACATTAATAAGGCTTTGATGTCCAATGCGTTTCACTCCAACAAAACATGACAAATTGGCGAAGATGATGATAGAAGTTACTTGACAGAGAGGAAAAGTATTTGAATGATCACAGAATAGAACTGGAAGGCATTTTCTCTTTGAAGAGTAGAATATATTGAGAGAAATCTTCTGTCTGAAAAGAGACAGAAGGGTGTCCCGAGCAGGTTGCCCAACACTCTGTCTTTTCCAAGGATTTTTATTGAGTAAGACCATGGGTTCAAGGTGGGGGAAGACTGGGGACTCACAAGGCAGATGGGCATAAGGTGGGACATAACTATAGTTAGCCAATAAGATCAATAGTTCTGGTAAAATTGATTACATTAGGGACAAATGGGAAAGCAAATCGCATAGAAAGGGGGAATTCTTGGAGATGTGACTTTTACCCTAGAGGGATGGGACAGTGGCTCCAGGGTAAGAGGGAACTAATTAAGATATCAGTCTCCAGGATGTAAATGCATTTGTTTGGTCCTTTGTCTTGAGATCTGGCCCGCAGCAAGAGGTGTGTATGTCTCCTCCAAGGTCATCAGATATCTGGTCCTCTGTGCCAGCTTCTTTGAGGGCCTAGCCTTGTCTGATTGCCTACAATATTTCTAACTGGCTCAGCTGCCTGTAACATTCCTCCCTCTGAAAAACTAACCCGAATTACCATGAGGAGAAAGGGGGAGAAGACCAGTCTAGCTGCTTCAGGCTGAACAGGGTCGCAGAATTTGAATGGCAGTCAGAGGTAATTCCACAGAAATCCTGTCTAGAGGCCCTCACTCGACACATTTCATCTTGGGTACGCACACAGCTTTAAGTCCGGAGGAGACAAAACCAAAGAAACAGTTAAGTATGCATGGAATTAATAACACAATTATGAGTATAGGTAACAAAGATTTCTATCAAGAGGAACTATGATAGCTTTCCATAAGGAGGAGAAAGACAAGGTCTAGGGAATCTCAGAGTTTGACATGTTGTTAATTTGTTGTCTAATGTTTTGAATAGCTACTGAGACATTAGCAGAAGAATCAGGAATATATATACAGCATTTGGTTTTTGCAATTGCACAAGTGATCCCCTGTGCTGCTGTTAGAACATCTAATGTCTGTAATAAAAGATCATCTATCTTCTTATATTTTATGGGAGCTCTATTGGCTGTTAGGTAATTTTTCTATATAGCTGCATTAGCATGTAGTACTAGGAAAGCATACTTAAGAGTCAGTATAAAAATTGAGCTTTTCCCCTTATTGAGTTGTAAGGCTCTGGTCAGAGCTATGAGCTCTGCTAGCTGAGCACTAGTTTTAGGTATGAGGTGCTTTCAAGAGTATGGTCTAAAGTTACCACTGCATACCCTGCCTTTCTTTTTCCATTTTCCATGAAGGAGCTGCCGTCACAGAAAAGGGTTAAAACTGAGTCAGTAAGCAGGGGGTCTTTAATAAGTCTTTTCTAGCTGCATACTATGAAGAATTACCTGCTCACAGTCTGGTTTATCATTCTCAGTTTCTCCCTCCTGTTTTGTCAAGAAGGGTGGGATTTAAGGAAGAACATGCCTTTATTTGAATGGCTGGTCCTTCTAGAAGCAGAAGCTGGTATTTAAGAAGTCTGTTACCAGATAGTCATAGACTTCCCTTAGAAGAAAAGAGTCCTGGCACATTGAGAGATGTATATACAATCAGATCTTTGCCTAAAGTCAACTTGGTTGCCTCTGGCAATAAGAAAGCCACAACTGACCTGGCTCTGAGGCAAGCAAGCCATCCCTTCGCTACAATGTCTAATTCATGACTCAGATACTCTATAGCTGTTGAGCAGGTTCTCCATCTTGCCTAAGCACTCCCAAAGCCATACCTCGCCTCTCATCTACATATAAATTGAAATGGTATTCTGGGGGTTGACTCAGGGCTGGGGCACTCAGAAGTGCTTGTTTAAACTTCTAGAATGCTGCTTGTGAGTCAGGTTCCCAGGGTAAAATATGGGTATCTGCCTTTTAGGTCTCCTTTATAAGTTGATAGAGGGGTCCTGCAATTTCCTGTATCCAGGTATCCAAAGGCGGCAAAAGCCTGTAACTCCTAGGAATTTCCTTAACTGTTTTAGAGTTTGGGCTGTGGGAAGGAGAGAATGGCTTTAATCCTTTTTTCCTATCCTTCAGGTCCCTTTGGATATACTGAGGCTGAAATTACATAATGTGATCCACTCACTTATAGATGAGTACACTGCAATATGAAAAGAGCTCTGAAAAACATTGGTGTTCTCTAGAACTCTTCTCCCTTTGCCTATTGGTTGCTCCAAACTAGAATTTATCATGAGTACTTCAACCCCTGGGAATCTCACTTTTCCCTAAAAACATGGACTGCTGTATTGAAAATAAAGTTCTTAGTGAAGATTTCCCATATCTTATTTTCTTCTAAATCCAGATTTTTTTTTACTATGAAGAACACTTAGAAAATAATTTTAGTCTCGCAGATGAATTAATGAATAAAAATCACCCATCTTTATGACTTTATCTTAAGATTTGCATAAAGAAGAGCCTGAATTGACTAAAGTTAGGGATGACTGTGTTGTCAGTTCTGAAGTTTAATATTAAAACAATCATTTTTGTTGTTCAACTAAGGCACCTTTTCTAGTATCAGTTGTATCATAAATAAAGATGAAATGTCAATACCAGTTGTTTACTTATACACATAATGTGTGATGTTGGATCTCCCTCAAATACCAAGTGGACTTATTTTATTAATGTGTGTGTGTGTGTGTGTGTTTAGAAAAGTAAAAGAAAGCTTGCAAAACAAATGAATATAAGGTACAGGACTTAGAAAAGGCTTTACTCACTAATAAGTTATCCAGATTAAAAAAAAAGATACACCACTATATTTGAATGTCAGAAAAAATATATTTTACACAAATAGTCTTCACATATTTTTATTGGAATATCAGGTTTATCAAATGACATTTATTTTATTTGCTAAATTGGCAAATGATTTTTTTCCAATAACAATGAATTGAATCCAAAAATAAGATAACTAGTGTACTGTCTCTGCTGTGAATTCATTTCCTGAATACTTACTTACAACTTCTGAAAGCCAACCTGGTTTTAATGGTCTATTCTGGAGCACACAGAAGAGAAAGGATGCTAAGTGATATGTTTGGATTCATAACTGAAGAATTTATTTTACTGTGAAAGTAACAGGCCAAAAAAATGCTTGAAAAGAAGTGTGAAAATCTTTGTACTAAGATCCATTCCTCTCCCTTATATATTGTTATTGTAATCTGAACATTAAATATTTCAATTCAAATATTTCTTTCCTAATCTTCCTCACAACTCGGAAAGTTGTCTTTGTAATCCCGGTGAAATGTTATTGGAATCCCAGCAAGTTAATTCTAATCTACCACCTCCAATGCAACCCCTGGCAAAAGTAAAGACACCAAGATGTAGTCAAAGTTATGGGCAGCACAAGGGTCCTAAGCCTGATTCCACTAAGGATAAACTGACAAAGGCCTTGATCCAAGGTCTTTCCCAGAATTTATTATCTTGTGAAGAAGGGGGTGGCTTGAGGATGAGTGACAGCTAATATGGCGGGAACTACATGAGTAAGTTGAGCTGGCTGTCCAGGCGAGGAGAAAAGCATAAAGCATAAAGCATGCTATGCAAGGAGATACGCAGGAGGACCAGTCTACGTAACTGGACTGGCATAGCATATGAATGAATTCAGCAGGTGGTACTTCAGTTTCTGATATGTAAACTTCTGTACCCTGGGAAATCATAGCCTTTTACTTTGAGGCTGTACCTAGAACTTTTTCAAGTGATAATGAGACTTTTTAAAGGAAGGGCTTGTTAGGTCTTTCTGCTGTTTGTTTGTTTGTTTGTTTTTGATCTTTTTTTGTTTGTTTTTGAAAAAGAGAAAATGCATGTTCAATCCACAGGAGGAAATGTGTCAAATAGCACCTCTGTATAGGACTCCCACAAAACTCAAGATTTTATGTGCCCTCAGTTATAACTTGTATGCAGACTGTCATGTTCAGACACTATTTTGGAATCTGAGGTCTTGGGAAAGCATTGGAAACTAACTGTCAAGTTATGTATATTCCATATTGATTTATGGAAGAGTGTTGCCTTAGTTCATCTCCTATGATCAGGAAATGTGTGGATATAGGTACATTGTCTAAATATAAAAGGAAAGAAAGCCAGTCTGAGAATGATCATCAACACGGCCTCTCTTGTACATGATGTGTTGATTTAATTCCACCTGGACTTTTTGAAGAGCTTTGTGTAATATGCTGCAAACCATTTTCTCAGGAGATGAGTGTAGGAAACATCCCCAACTCCCAGTGACTAGAGAACCACAGGAACTTTGAATATCTTTGTATTTCCTAGGTATATTAGTTTAGATAGTGTTTCAAGAAATACTGTTAGAAAAGTCTTGATTCAAGTGAAGTTATGAAATCTATCAACCTGAGGCAAAAAACCCTCCAATATACTTTATGAAACCATCAAAATCTTCATAGAACTGGCACTGAAATATTAGCTGGGAAGAGATGGAGCTGGAGCCGAGAGGAATTTGACACAAGAGATCCCAGAATGTTTGCATCGGCATCCTGGGACTATAATGATTTTAATATCTGCAGCATAAAAACACACACACATACATGATACATCTTTGCATACCTAAAATAAACATACAATATTTTATGCTATGCATGTGCACATGTGTTTATCAGTTTTTCTCTATTTTTCTCTACCTCTTTTGCCATCACTGCAGATGTGGCAACTGTGTATATTTCTAACTCCTAGGTTGACAGTTTCTGTTTTAACATATAAACATGCATACATGTAGATATTTTTATACACAAGACATATTTAGCATTGGTATATATTTACAGACATATTTAGATTTTACAAAAATTTATAATACTATGTTTTCATTTGAAATTATTAAATCTTTTCCAATCTCCTCTCTATGTTGGCATATGTTAAAAGCAACTGAGCTGGCCCTGAATCAAGGCTGGCAGCTTCATGATGCTGTTGGTTTCAAGCAGGAGCCTAAAGAGATGTCTTTCCATGATCTTTTGGCCATCTCAAAACTTGGGTAGTGAAATGGTCACTTCATTAGAAAGTTAACAGCTTACTACTACTGCTACTACTACTACTAAAAAATTAACTTTCAGCCAGGTAGTGGCTGTGGCCCCAGCACTGGGAGGCTGAGGCAGAAGGATCGCTGTGAGTTTGAGGCCAGCTTGGGCTACGTAGTGAGACTTTGTCTCAAGAAACAAACAAATCGACTCCTCTCCCTGGTGAGTAGCTGTGAGGGTGGCAGGCTGCAGCAGCCCAGGGTGAGAGCCACCAGTATCTCCTGGGACTGGCGCCATGCTGGGACCTGGGGCACTGCGAAACCAAGCAACCACTCCCCTCCCTGTTTTGTTTAATTTCAACATACATGAAGGTATGGGCAGCTATTTTGAAGAGAATGAGAGACACTATGACAGCCATTGTTGACTTCCCTATTGTCTGGTTTTGAAGACCTAAAATGCCTTCCTCATTCTGTTTGGATCAGTTTTATATTATGTTGTTTTGTATGAATTCTCTGTATGCAAAGATATGGGCAACTATATGGAAGAAAACAAGAGACAATGGGCTAGATAGCGAAGATCTCTGGTTGTCTTGCTTTGAAATTATGTCTCTTACATTGCTTTCTTATGTCCTGTTTTGTTCTGTTTTGTTGTGTTTAATTTTACCCCCTTTAAAAAAAACTGAGAAATTCTCAATATTAGTTTTCCTCAAAGTTCAGTTCCCCGACTGTCTGAAAACAAAATGTTAGTTATTAATTCACTGTCTATAGTCAATTATAATTTGACAATATATTCTGTAATCTTTGTTCACAATTTTTGTTAGTATCCCTTCATTTCCTTCTTCATTCACATTTGTAGAATAATTAGTATTAATAGTTCATGTAGGCTGGGACTTGTGAACTTCCTTTGTTTGTAAATCTAAAAATACTTGGCTTTTTGCTCTCACAAATATGAATGTTTCCAAATCAGGGCTTCTTTAAGCATGCTGAAGATATGTTCCACTGCCTTGTAAATATAATATTACTTTAAAAAAAAACCTATACCAACTCCCTATGATAATTGTAATCATGATGTACTACAAATATGTACTAATAAAAAAAATTTTAGTGCACATCCATTAAAAATGCAACATCTAAATATCAAGCCACTTGTCACTTGCAATTTGATCTTTTATCATCTACTTTAAGATTTTATTTTAGTCACTGATGTATGTGTTATGATGAATGTATTAGTGAATACCTTCATATTTGGTACTCTGTTTATTTAGAGCAAAGATTCATGAACATTTTTTTCTCAATTTTTTTCAATATATACAAAGTCTTTTTCCCATCATCTACTGCTATTTAATCTTCCATTTGTACTTTATTTTTCCTATAACATATTCTCGTTGAACTTCTTGCCACTACATGCAACTTAGGTATTTTCCTTTGTCATAGTATTCTGTGTAAAATGCATTCATTTCACATTTAATTTTTCTGTCTTTTAAACATAAATATATTCACATATTTTTTCTTTTTCTCCTTGGGTTTCCAAGACAGGGCCTGGCTATGTAGTTCTGGCTGGTCTTGAACTCACTGTGCAGCCCAGGCTGCCTGAGGATCACAAGGGATGAGATTAGAGGCCTGTGCCACCAGCTCAGGCAACTGATGCCCATTTTATTCAATTGCTTCCTCTTTGTCTGTCGCAATAAGTATTAACAATAGAAAGAAAAAAAGACTTGACTTCTTCATGAAAAATATAATCATCTGACTCATACAATGAAAATAGAGACTTATTTTGCAGAAACTACAAATGACCTTAGAATTTTATAGCATGACAGCTGGTGCAGGGATAGAGTAATGGCCTGGGAAGAGTCTTTGCCCTTTACTTTTAGCATGTGCCTAACCAGACGTATCCTTCTTCTTTTCCAGTTTGCTAGACCTTCATGACACTGACCTACGTGCATAGATTTGTAGTGGAAACAATGTGAGCCAGAGAGACGATGTACTGAGGAAAATGGAGGGAAAATTACCCAGAAGGGTTAAGATTACACACAAGACAAGGATCTTGAGTAAGGAGAGGGATCAATCATGTCGGAGGCCCTTTACATGACGAAGTTTTAGAAGTTCAGATACAGAAATACTCCAAATAGAATTGGGGCAGTAAGGAAGAAGGCTATAAATGTGTTTGATGAAGGTTATAAATCAAATCCTATTTAATCATTTAAAAAGCAAGTAAAGGAGATGCAGAGCAGAAAGGATCACAGTCTCTTACCTAAGACTGCTTTTGCTGTTGTGGATTTCTTCTGGCTCCACGCGGTTTTAGGAGTGCTTTCCCTAGTTCTGTGAGGGATGCTGTTCGTATTTTGGTTAGGATAGCAGTGAATCTTCACATCACTTTTGAAGTATGGGCAGTTTGACTAGACTGATCCTGTCTATCTAGGAATGGAGGATATATTCCATTTCCTGTTGTCCTTTTCTGTTTCCTTTTTCAAAGTGTTGCTATTTTTAATGAGGAAGTCTTTTATGTCTTTGCCTGGGCTAATTTCTAGTATTTATTTTGTTGATACCATTGCAAATAACATTTTTTTCTAATTTCTTTCAGTGAGCTCATTATCATTGTACAGAAATTCTATTGACTTTTGTAAGATGATTTTCATCCTGTTATGTTGCTAAATTTTATTATTAATACTAGGGATGATTTGGTGGGGATTTTGATTCTTCTAGGTTGCTTCCAGATTGACTCTAGATTGATTCCAGGTAGAGCATCAAATAGTCTTCCTTTACTTACCCTGTTTACTTTTTCTTGCCTAATTACATTGGCTCATGATTTGATTATTACATTAAACAGGAGTGCTGATAGCAGACATAGTTGTCATTTTCCTGATTTTTGAAGGAAACTTTCAGTTTTTTCCCCTTTGATATGATCTTGGCTGTAGGTTTTTCAAACATAGATTATATCAGATTGAGATATTGATATAGGGGAATGAAACTTCTGACCTACTATATGTCCAGAATGAGTTTACTTTCTCTAAAATCAAAGAATGAATTTTAGGAACAATGGAGGTTTAAGAGCAGAAATATTTATTGAGAGAAAGAAAATTTGTGTCTGAGAGAGAGAAAGAAGGGGTCCTGAGGAGGTTGCCAAAGACTCTGTCTTTTCCAGGGACTTTTACAGAGTAAAACCATGAGGTGAGGTGTGTCTAACGTTGGGAAAAACTAGGAATTCTCAAGGTAGAGGGGCATGAGGTGGGGCAGAGCTATGTTTAATGAATAAGATCAATAGTTCAGGTAAATTTGACTAAATTAGGAACAAATGGGGAAGCAAGTCACGTAGAAAGCAGGCATTCTTAGAGAGCAGTGACTCTTTCCTAGGGATTGGAATGGTGACTCCTGACTTCTCAAAGTGATCCAGACTTAATCCATAAGGATTATATTTAACGGTGTGGTTGCATTTGTTTTGCTTTCTCTCCCGAGATCTGGCCCACAATAAGAGGTGTGCTCCCTCCAAGGTCATCAAACATCTGGTCCTCTGTGCTGGTTTCTTGGAGGGCTTAGTTCTGCTTGACTGCCTATAATATTTCTAACTAGCTCAGCTGCCTGCAGCAATATGGTCCCTATTTTCTTCAGTGATTTTATCATGAAAGTTTGTTAAGTTTTATCAGAGGCTTTTTCTGCCTCCATCAAGGTGATCATATGATTTTTGTTTCTGTTTACATATTCCATTTATTGATTTGCATATTTTAAATGATCATTGCTTCCTGGGATGAAGCCTATTTGGTTATGATTTTTTTCTTTTTAAAAAATGCGTTCTGTTGCATTGTTGCATTCTGTTTGTAGTATCACGATGAGGTGTATGTGCATCTGTGTGCATTAATTAATTTGGCCTCCACTTCTTATTTTTAGTTGGGTCTCATTTGATTTTAGAATCAGCATAATTCTAGCTCCTGGGAATGATTTTGGAAATAATCCTAGCCTCCTGGAATTACTTTCAATTCATTAGAGACCTTGAGGAATATCAGTGTGAGGTCTTCCTTGAATTTTTGTTTCTTTTTTATAGAATGCAGCAGTGAATTGATCCAGATATGGGCTTGTCTTGATTAGTACTTTTTTCTTTAATGATTCCATTTTATTGCCTGCTCTTGTAAGATTCATTGTTTTATATCCTCTTAGTTCACTTTTGGTAGTTCATATGAGCCTAGGAATCTGGTTTTTTTTTCTCAATTCTTTGGTTTATTGGTGTAAAAATTGCAAAACAGTTGCTGATAATTTCTGAATTTCGGTGGTATCCTTTGTCATATTATCTTCTGCATTTCTAACTACAGTGATTTGGATCTTTTGTTTGTTTGCTTTGTTTTGTTTTGTCTTTTTTTTTTGGTTTGGCTAAGGATTTATGTGGGTTTTTTTTTTAGAGAAAGCAGCTTTTTTATTAATTGATTGTTTGTTGACTTAATTTTATTTATTGTTGCTCTGATCTTTATAAATCGCTTCCTTGTACTAGCTTTGTTTGGGATATTTTGTTGTCCTTGTGTTTCTAGGACCTTGAGGTGCACCCTCAGGTTATTTATTTGAGTTTACTGTGTTTTCTTTTTTTTTTTGGACATGTATATTCACATCTCTGAATTTCCCTCTTAGCACTGCTTTCATCGTATTCCATAAGTTCCAGTGTATGGTGCCGACATTACTGTGTAATTGTAAGAATTGTACTATTTTTCTTTTGAATTCTTCTGTATCCCATTGATTGTTCAAGAGGGATTTCTTTAATTTTCACACATTTACATAATTTCTGTGATTTCTTTTGTCGTTTGTTTCTAGTTTCATTGTAATATGATGTGATAATAAAATGGTACAATTTTGATTCTTCCTCATGTATTTAATAGTCTTTGTGGACTCTCGTGTGGTTAATTTTGGAGAAAGTTCCATGTGCTGCTGAGAGGAATGTGTATTCTGTTGCTGTCAGGTGGCACACTCAATAAATACACATTAAATTCATTTGTTGAAGGGTTATTTAATTCTGATAATTTTTTGTTGATTTTCTTGTCTAGTAGGTCTGTCTATTTGTGACAGTGGGGCAAGTGGGTTTTCCATTTTAATTGTTTATGTTTATCTAATCTTTTATTTCCAGCAGTACTTATTTTATAAAGCTGTGTGTGTCATTTTTTCACATATATTTTAATAATTGGTGTCTCTTCCTGTTGTGCTGTTCCTGCAACAGATATTCAAGGACCTTCTTTGCTTGCTCTAATCAGCTTTGGTTTGAAGTCCACTTTGTGTGATGAAAGGTTGCTGATGGTTTTGGGGTTCTCATTGCATGCAATATAGTATTCCATCCTTTGTTTTGTAGTTAGTAAATTTCCTTTTAGTTTAAATGTATTTCTCAAATATAGCATAAGACTGAGTATTGTTTCTGGATCCATTTTGCCAATTGGTGTCTTTTGATGGGGGGCACTGAGATCATTCCCTCTGAGAGCTAGTACTGAAGGGTGTTGACATTCTTGTCATTACATTATCTTCCTGTTGCTGACCAGCTTTCTTTCTGTTCTGTTTAAATTCTTATCCTATCTGTGTATTCATTTTATTAGCCTTTTTATCACTGTTATCTTCGTTGCCCCTTTCTAAAGTATCCTTGAGAATTTTTTTAAATACTGATTTTGTGGTCATGAACTGTTCAGGCGCTCTTTACCATGGAAATATTTATTCCTAAAAACATATGTATTACTAAAGCTGGATCAAGAAGATGTAAAACTGGTGAATAACTCAATTTCAATTATTGAAATTGACAATGTAATTAAAAACCTTACCAACAAAGAATAGCCCAGGTCCAGATGGATTCGCTGCGGAATTCTACAAGAAATTCAAAGGAGACTTAATGCCGACACTCCTCAAACTCTTCAGTGAAATGGAAAGTAGGGCAATTCTCCCTTACTCATTCCTGGAAATCAGTCTGGAGGTTCCTCAAAAAACTGGGATTGGAAGTCCCATTTGACCCAGCTATCCTACTTCTGGGCATATTCACAAAAGAACTGATAATATCACATCACAGTGATAGATGTGCACCCATATTTATAGCAGCACAATTTGTAATGGCCAGATCTTGGAAACAACCTAAATGCCCATCAACTGAGGAATGGATAAAAAAGATATGGTACTTTTCTACAATGCAATACTACTCACCTATAAAAAATGATCACATTGAGATTTTTCTAAGCAAATGTATGCAACTTGACACCATACTCATAAGTGAAATAAATCAAACTCAGATGTGTAAATGTGGTAGTGTCTTTCTAGTATAAGAATGGTAAGAGTACATAAGATACAAAATCCTCAATAAATACAGTGAAAAGCTAAGAATCTGCTCAAAGGGGAAAAATATCAGGGAAAAGGAGAAGAAAAGAGGAAGATAAAAGAAAAAATATTTAAATTTATATAAACACAGGACAGCTACGATGATTGTGCTACAAAATCTATTAGTTCTTGAAACAAAATAGTTAACATTTATGACTGGAACAATTTTGCATGTTTTTGCCTGGCAATCTGAGGAATGCCTGAAGACCACTATGCAAATTAACAACCTTACTTATGTTCCTGCCACCTTGTTTTGAAGGCCTACATTGTCATTGTTTCGGGCTCTTTGCTATTGTTATTTACTTGTCTTTTTTTTGTTTCTTATTTTTCTAGTAACTTATATTGTTTTTTGTATGTTTTGTTTTGTTTTGTTTTGTTGTTTTTTTCCCTCTAATGCAGAAAGGATAGGTGTACATGAAGAGGCTTATACATGCCTACAACTTCTCTTAAACAGTTTATGAGAATTGATTGTATTATACATAATGAAATGAACAGCTACTCTGAAGAAAAAGAGACATTGCTGATTTTTTATCGCCATGCTGTGGAATCCAGTGATTCTTTTATTCTTTGTTTTAGTCTGTTTTGTATTATATAATTTCAACATACATGAAGATATGAACAGCTATTTTGTAGAGAACAAGAGCTATTACTGTAACCATTATTGATTTCCCTATTGTCTGGTTTTGAAGGTCTGTAATGCCTTCATTATTCTGTTTTGATCAGTTTTATACTATTTTGTTTTGTATGAATTCATTGTGTGTGAAGATATAGACTATTTAGAAGAAAACAAGAGACATATGGTAGCCACTGTAGATCTCTTATTGTCTTTCTTTGAAATCTGTGTCATTTACTTTATTTCCTTCTGAACTACTTAGTTCTGTTTTGTTATGTTTTGTTTTACCCTCTTTAAAATAAAAAAAGAAGTATAGATCAAAAAATATTTATCCATCATTTTTGTAAGATAGTTTTGCAGGATATATCATTTTGGGTTGGAGCTTTCTTTCTCTCTTTCTTTCTTTCTTTCTTTCTTTCTTTCTTTCTTTCTTTCTTTCTTTCTCTGTTTATTTTCTTAAGCTATCAAGTTTCCTTACTCCAGAATCACTTAATGGTGAGAGTAACACCCTGGGGGCACTAGAAATCATTTAATAACAGATCAGGTTGATTTTGCTTCCTAAAGAAAATGTTTAGTACAATTATCAGTATAATTAGAACTGTCTGCTTCTCCAGATTCCTTTTCGGGTCTGAAACATGTCACTTCATACTTTCTCAGCTTTCAAGTTTGGTATTGAGAAATGTGTAGTAATTCCAGTGATTTTAACTTTGTAGGTGATTGTTGCTTTTCTCTAACAGCTTTTAATATTTGTTCTTGTGTTGGGCTTCTGGAATTTTGAATACAATGTATCTTGGAAATGTTTTTTTCTGATCCTGGCCCTTCTGGGTTCTATATGACTTATATATGTGTATGTTAAATTCTCTTCCCATATTTAGAAAATTTTCTGCTATTATTTTAGCAAAGAGATTTTTATGCCATTTTCATTCTCTTCTGATTTTTCACTAATTCCACTTAATCTTAATTCTTTCGTCCACTAGCAGCTGTTTGATTCATATTTTTAAATCATCCCAAACTTTTGATTGAGTTTTAAGTATCCTGAATTTCTGTTTTGTGCCTTTTGTACAATCTATTTATGCTTTATATCATTTTGTTTAGCTCAGTTAGTTTTTTATTAGTCTTCTGTAGTCACACTAATATTTTCAGCTTAGGGTTGTTATCTGTTTAGTTATTTCTTTCTTGAGCTCTCCAATATCCTATTGACCTGTTTTCTTATCACCTGTGTTTTTCTTTTGGATAACTCCATTACATTTTCCCTTTTTCCCTTTTGATGTCATATGGATCAACTGTAGGGGTTACAAGTTTTTAGAGGTAATTTTTGCAATTTCTTCTCATGATTCTATAGTTTGTTTCTGTCTTTCTTGAGCTGAGGCTTGGTCAATGATTATAATGTTAAGCTTTGCTGCTAATATGGAGATCTCTTTGGTGACTGTCTATCTGGATGCTCCTTGGGGTGACTATTAGTTTTTACCCTTTTATCATTTCTTGTTTAATATTTATGCTGGCTATCTATCTCTCTGTGTCTGGTTATCTATCTATACTCATATATATATATATATATATATATATATATATATATAAATATATATGGAGTGAGTGATATGTAAACACTTATGTTCTAGTTAAATATAATTCAACTAGTCTCCTTCAAGTTCTCTAATGATAGATTCTTTCTTGGTGGTGGCTAAAGGGAAAGCTTGAGATACTCCACTTGCTTTGTTGGAATATGTGAAAATTATGGTGGTGACAGTAATAGATGAAGCAAAAATAATGAAATGATTGGCAGGGAATAAAGTGAGACAGGAGAAATCGTGTGGTGGTTGATGAAAAACTCTGAAAAGGTGACATTAGACTATAATTGGTCTCAGGATCATAACCATGGTTCCATGTTTCATATCCCACAATGACATTTCTTTAAAAATTGAAATTGGAACTACATGACTTGCAACTGCAATGAAATTGACAAAAATTGTTGCTTTTATTCCATAGTCAAAAGTGTGGAACAAATTTGAAACCCCCAACCCATGTGCCTATCTGTTTGTTAGAATGATTTGAATGCAAGCATAGTTGAAACTTGCAACAAACTATTAGTGTTGAGGACCCCTGACTTACTGTTCGCTGATATTCAGAAGCAGCATTACACACTGTATTTATATTTTTTCATGAAAGCATGTCTAATGCAATGATGAGACAGTTATGCAATTTAACCTTTGTACAGCAAAAAGTAAACCATACTTATTTAGGAACATGTGAAGAGGATTCAATTTGTGATTGTATGACATTGTACACTATTCTTAACATTTCCTTGAATTTAGATTTTTTTTATCATTACCAAGTCAACCATTTTCTCTTTTATGTCTATTTAAAATAGCTACTTTTGTATATTGCTTCTTGTAATTAGCATCTTAAACATGCCAACCCAAGGTTTAAATTAGCATAGGTGCTAGGGAGGGCAAATGCCTGGTTATTTTCAGACCACCCTGGAGTCTAATGTAAACTAGGAACCCACATTGTGAAATATGCAATATATTTTTATGAAGTTTCTGGGTTCATGAAGTCCTTAAAATCTCTTCCTGAACCCTACACATGCAAGCCCTGTGGGATGGATGAGAGCCCAGAATAGACATTCACTAAATGCTGGGTTTTGAGAAAATTTTATCCCAAATTTAATCTTAATTAAAGCAAAGCTATATTATGTTAATTTTTCACATTGTAACTAAAAATATTGAAAGTACCGATTTGAGTAAGCATAAATTGAAAATTCAAATGGAAAATATTTTCTGATGCCACAAAAGTGTTACCAAAATTTATTTTAAATGTGGGCTAAATTTTTTTCTTCTACTATATTGGCTAAAAATCTTGTCTTCTATCTAAAATTGATGGAAATTGACACAAATGAACATTAATATTTTTTCTCTGACTTTGCATTTTTATGCACTTCTTCAAAATTGATGTTATCAATATGCAAAATTCCCTTAGATCTCAAAAAAAGATACTCTCTATTTTTCTCCCAACGTAAATGACTATATTTTTAAGTGTACTTGTTTTTCAGATTTATTGCTGCTTTTATGCATGGTTGAGCCATCGTATTTTAAATTGATAAATAGATTTCCAAGGTATAGTGTTGATAAGAACTATATTTGTAGTGAAGTATGGTGATATTACAGTAGATATCTTTCCAATTTATTCAGAGAAAGGAATTAAATATATACAATCTTGCATTTTATACTTACAGACATGTTAACATATAATTCTTAGAACTACCCCACTTGGGTAGTTGCTATTGTCCACTGGCCTTGAGTATGTAATGTGAGCTATGTGAGTCTTAATATCTACATCTGAAGAGTGAAGGTAATCATACCTCAATGGGTTCTTCAAAAGATTATAAGGAGATAACAAAGATTTTGCTGAATAATGGGTGCCTTGTGAGCATCAGCAGAAATAGAGCGATGTGTGCTGTTGATCTCACAGTCAGGGAGCTCTTCTGTGAGAAGCAAGCAGAGATTATGTGAAAGAATAGGAATGCTGGACCACTCAGGAGCCAAGATAGTGAAATCAAGGCAGACAGATTCACTGACTCTTAAGAGAATCCATCTGCAAAGTTACCAGGGAGTTACAGGCACTCCGAGAGCAGTGCTTTCCTGTTGGCAATTCTCATGTGTCTTGATACAAAGCAGGCAAGGTTAAGTATAAATGTAACAAAAAACCAGGTTACAGGTAGAGGCACCAAGTAAAACAAACAGTAGTAGCAAAAATGTTCTGCTAAAATATTTGAAAAATGTCAGGGCTAGAGTTTTAAAATATTTAGGCAGTCATCATTTAATATATTTTATTTGATTTATAAATAATACCTTATTCATGCCTTGAAATGAATGAGATGGTTGCAGGAGCAATTTAGGAGCATACTCTGCAACAGAATCAAAACATTTTATTTCCTTCTGTAAAACTTTATATAATTTTTACCATACCTCTAAATAATTTAAAAAATACATTCGATGACTTGCCAAAACTTGAAATAAATGTTGAATGTATAGTAAGCATTCTAAAAGATGGCAGACTTAATGAAAAATACCAGTGAAATAGATCTATTTCATGCTGAATGACTCAAACTAAAGACCATCGTGTCACTTCTGTTTATTCCTCAGAGCTTCTAATCATGTTCGTATCATGGCATAAGTCAAGAAATGCTAGCAGAACTTTGTCGTGGCTTTGGATTCAGTATGGAACCACTTTAATCCTTGTCTACCTGTAACATTTTGCAAGTAACTTGAACCCCATAAACCTCAGTTTCCTCTGGGTGAGTGTAAGAAAAGAAACACCTCTCTTGAAGGTTTTATTAATATGCATTTTAGGGAAGGTGCATAGAGTGCTTAGCAGAATAACATTGAGAGCAATTGGTATGCTTATTATTTCTACTATTAATTTTGCTCATTGGTAGTATGAGAAGATCCCCAAGATGTCACTTGACTCATGATGACAACTAGAAAGTGCATTTCAATATATATAATTTAAATACTAATTTGTGACTGTTTCACTGTTCATTTTTTGTAAAAAGAATATCTCTGGATTAAAGTTGCATCTGGAAAGGAAAATAATATCAATATTTGAAATAAGAAAGCATCATTCAAAAAGAGAACAGAGACTTGGAAAGAGTATTGTTTTTTCTCCTGGTGAACCTTAAGTCTTTGGTGCAGTCCATGATCCAAACTTCTTGCACTGTAATTAGGGTTCCTTCTCACCTCATTGATGTTGAGTTGGATCATATGACTCCTGATCAATGAAAAGTAGGCACACTTGCAAAGAAACTCATATATTCAACCTCTGTTTCTATTACCTTTTGTCTATTGCCTTTCTTTTTATAGAAAGACATATGGTTTTCTTTTGAGCCTGCACCTTTACCTATAGATCCCAATGTATCAAGACTTGTGTAACAAAGCCACAACTTATTCACAGATTTGAGCAGAGCCACAGTTCAAATGTAGGCACAACACTGAGATAGGCAGCTTTATGTGATCTAGATGTCAACCTTTACTTCTCTTAACTACAAACTTGGGGGAGTTATTTACTGCAATCAAGTGAATAAATATACCTGTGGAACAATTAAATGCATTGACAGCCCCAACATACATTTGAAAATTAATGTGGTTATTTCTCTTGCAACTACCTTTAAATCATGTATACCCAGCCAGATTTGGATTTAAAAGCATGTTAACAGACTGTTCTCTCTCTGTACAAAACCTCCCAATTGCTTCTCAAGATATTTATAATAGTAATGTATTTTAGAAATCCTAAACATGGCCAAGAAGGCACAAAACATTCATATATTTTTCCATTTCTACACTCTCTTCACACGTCTTATACTACTGGTGTTGTATTTATGTCTTTTTAGTTCTCAAATGTGATAACTCATTCTTTGAATCTACTGTTTATTTGTTCTTGAAACATGTTTCTCCTCATTGTTTCAATTTTAGTCCCTCTCACTCATGCTCTGAAAACTAAGACTTTAGAAACTGTTCTCAGATCAGCACACATCAGTAGATTCTCTCATTTCTCCTCCTTCTCTATTAGTTTATTGTTTGATTTTCGTGTGTGTGTGTGTGCACGCACTTGTACACGTTCATGTGTGTCTTTTTCTACATTACAAATCACTTGAAAGCAGGAGCCATTGTTATTCTTCCTGCCACTCGTATCCAATATCTATTCAGAAGTCTGGTAGAGAACAGAAACTCAAATGTATTTTGGGAGTTTCTAAATTAAGTATTGAGTTTCTGCACTGTTATTTTCGTAGAAAACTCCTATTCTCTAGGGCCTCTTATCTTTCATGTGTCTATTTCTCATTTTAAACTACCATATTAAAGCACTTTTACAATATTTCTAAATAATATTTTCAGATTATCTTTATTTGAAGACAACTATTTTGTGCTTTTCAATGCAGTAGTCATTAGCTATATATGTGACATGGTGATTTGGGCTCTTAGATTGTGGCTAGAACAATGAGTCACTTAATGTTTGGTTTTACTTTATTTCGTTTTATTTTAATTAATATAAACTTATAGAGTCCCTTGTGGCCTGTTACCACCATACTAGCAGCACCATTAGAGACTCTATGTGTGAAAGACTGGTTAATCTTCAGCTTCAATCTCCAAGTTTGATAAACTACAGAATGGGAAATATCTACAAGGGAAACCATTCTTTTTGGCCCTAAACAAATACATCATGATGATGGAACATTTAATCATTCATTAGTCAAATATGTACTGATTCCCCATTATATCCTAGACGTGCACTAGGCAACTGTGATACAATAGTGAATAAGAAACTTGTGACCAAGGAATTTATAGCCTGGAGGAAACACAAGGTTCTGCAAGGTTACAGGTTCTACACTCAAGATGGGAGTAAGGCCGTCTTCATTGAGGTGACCTAAGAAATCAGAAAGATGACAAACACTTTCCCATGAGCAAACATGCAGAGGAGATATTTTCCCAAAAAGAAAAAATAGCATATTCAAAAATCTCAGAGACTGGGGGCTGGAGATTTAGCTCAGAGGCATAAGCTTGCAAGGCAGGCTCACGGTGGTGAGTTCGATCCCCGGTACCCATTTATATATAAAAAAAAAAAAGCACAACAAGTTAGCCTGGAAAGGTAAGAAGGATACAAATGAGTGTGCACCCGTGGCAGGAAAGGAGTATTATTATCTTAATCAGCTTCAGTAAATTCTTAGAATGCAAAAAGAAAACTACTAAAGAATGTAAGCATAGTTATAACAGAACTTTATGCTTGGTTTTACTAAATCACTCTTGCTTCTGTTTGGGGAAAGAATTACAGAATAGAATGATTTTTAAAAAAGGAGATCAATGAAGAGAGTGGAAGTGTGGGAGGAGAGGGTGTTGTCCTTTTGGATTTACCTGGTAATAGGAAACACAAAAGTGTAATGATTTAAAATTGTAACACATGAAACCTGTGGTCCTAAGGAAAATCATTTTTAAATTTCTACTGATATCATGTATAAAGAAGAACCCAAGTAAAGAGCAAAGCCATTTCATTCTAAGGGTTGGAAGAAATATCTTAGATGCATTTGGTGCTACTAGGTGTTACTAGGAGAAAACGATACTCTTTTTACTTAATATTATTAATATAAAGAATTCAATAACTCCAAATTCACTGAGCTTTACAGATCAACCCTAGGACAGATTTTCATTTAAGGGTTATATTTCCCAAAGTTTTATAGTGCCTCATTTAATCGAAGTTTCTGATAACAAAAACAATCTCTAAATCCTTTGGACTGTGTAATATTGTAAGGTGATCTTATTTTTCTCCCAATTTTCTCTAACAGAGTTTTTGACACTTCCAAAATCAATCAGTTTTTTGAGGAGCATCTATTTTACCATCTGAAAAATAAAGGTGTTGGTTAGATGGTCTAAAGTTTCTTTTCTGTGTTACATCACTAGGAATGCTTCAAAGAGAATTATGTTACTCTGAAACCACAAAACCCATCTCTGAATTTCATAAGAAAGCCAGCCCTCTGCCCCTATTTGGTTTTAGGCCTTTACACTTGAGTGAAATATTAATTCCGTGTATAAAGGCCAAGTGTGTTTGCATAAAACAGATCAACTTTAACACTAATACATCAAACTTTCAGGAAATCAATCTATCTCCATGAGACACTATGACCTTGACCTGCCTGGTAATGTTATTCATATGAACAGCAATAAATAACATCACTGAATTAACATGATACAATTTCTAGCTTGCATTATTCAATGTATCCTGCCATACATTTTTTTAAAATTAGGAAATATACTGCTAAGGAGCATGTCCAATATCTAACAATCAAATTTTATCACAGTTTTCATTTATACAGAACACGTTTTGATACTGTATGTCACTGCTCTGAAAATTAAATAGTAACCAGTATGCATATAAAGTCTGCCCTCATGGAAATTACATTCCTAAAAATATAGCTTAAATTCAAGATAAATCTACATTTATAAAAAAGTTAAATATTCTACATCAACAGCTGATAACTTCAAATAATACAGATGTTCAATTATCAAAATATATTTATTTGACAATATGTATGAAAGGAAAATATAAAGTCAGAACTACATTATTATCTCAGATTTTTTTAGTTTCATTTATTTATTTTGTCACTATACAGCATATACATATCATTTCCCAATTTAAACAATTTCCTTTCAGTTCATCAAAATTAATTCTGCCTCCTGAAAAAACACCAAAAAGAAATTTTAAAATGATTTCTAATATCATTGATGAAAATACATTAATATGAGTATGTTTATCTGAAATTATACAAGCAAAATAAAATGCTCTCATTTATAGAACATGTTTCTACATCATTCTTCAACTGACTATCCATAAATATATTATTCTAACAAGTAATGCAATATAATTAAGTATGTAAATATGCTAACCCTCACTGTGTCAAATTAGTAGATCAAAAAGGGAAATTCAATAGCTGGGTCATCGGGCCACTTAGGTGAATGCTATGTACTTTATCAGGAGCTTCTAGTTTTAACCTGATCTTTTGCTATGCCTGTGCTTACCCATCACCTCCATTCTATCAAGGTCCATGAGAACTGTGCTAGGAGGCAATACTCACAGAGTACCTGTTATTCCTTGGTAACATTTTAGACATGTTGTTTTAAAAGCAATGAAGTGATATGATTTAATTTTATAATCTGCTTCGATTGGCTGTTGACATACGGTTCCTCATTCATATAATCTAAAATGTGACTTGTTGGCACTCTACAGAAGAACTCTGAATCCGGAAGTTTAAGTGAATGTGAGTTTTTCAATGGCTTCTATATCTCTGGTTATTATGATAAGTAATGAGCAGAGACAACTGTTGATAAACAAGTGGATTGGAACTAATTCTCATTAGTGTCACCTAACTCACTACATTTGACATCATTTGTTAAGTTATTGATGTGTTGTTTGGGTAAAATAGAAATAATTTTGGGAAGCATAGAGTGTTGTGAGATGAATAATATTGCTGAATCCTGGAAATAAATGATTCTGTAGTTAGTGAAATAGTCCAATACACTTGTAAATAGAATATTGACAGAATAAGCTATAAACAAATGTAATGGTACAATATATACTAATTGATTTATCCCTATCTATAGGGTGATTCAAAATACGCTACCTAATCTTCTAGCTTTGAGTAGGGAAAACAATCATGGAGTTAATGAATTAATGGGACATGTTTCCTTAGAAAGTACTCTCTGAACAGTCTAATTTCCTATCATAAAAGAGAACTTTGACATTTCCAATGGCTCTCTTCCATGTAGGTGATGTAATTGCAAACACTTCTTGGAGAACTCCCATGCTAATATAGGTTAAAATGCATTCTGAGGTAGTGAGAAAGAACCAGAGGTATTGCAATTCCTGATGTTGAGCTTTTCCTGTTTCTCACAATTATTTGTGTCCCCGATATTATTAGTAAATCTTGGTATGAGGCAAATACCTAATTCTTATCAGTCTGATTTGAAAACATAATCCCCTGAGTTATGTTAGATGAATTCTATGCTGGATTGTTTTACAGCATCACAGATCACATGGACCAAGATGATTCTTAGACAAGAAATATGATAAAATAAGAAGAGTGTCAATAGACCATCAAAACCAAGGCAAAGGAGTATTTGTCCA
Organism: Hydrochoerus hydrochaeris; assembly: GCA_004027455.1. Lineage (NCBI taxonomy): Eukaryota > Metazoa > Chordata > Mammalia > Rodentia > Hydrochaeridae > Hydrochoerus > Hydrochoerus hydrochaeris. Next base: position 27,586 of record PVLA01002166.1, read on the forward strand.
ACATATTAAAGTGCTGAAACCTATGCTGTGGGAGATATGCCATCTCTTTGGAACTGCAGAAACAAACCTAGGCTCATGAACACAGTCCAAATACAAAGCATGTAAGTCAGAATAGAAGTTATTAAGGGAACTGTCTGATTAGCTGGTTTAAGAAACTACCCCAAAGTAAGACCTTTAGCAATGCTAAGGCAGAAGCAGCCTTAGAATTTTTTCTCAACTTCTCCTGCTTTTCTGTATCTTGACCCTTTTAATTCCCAGAAGCTAATCACAGAAACCAGAATTTCCCTTCCTCTTGGAAGGTCATAGACGTTAGATCACTCTCTGCAAAGCAACCTGAAAACCTAGAATCATTAATTCCCCCATCTCCTTGTGTAAGATCTGGCTCCTCTTACCTGAAAAACCCAAAATATAATAATTTAAACAGCAAAATGAAGAGAGAGATGAGAGGAAACAGCAAGGTGGATTTTGTGGAGTTTGGAAGGATATCTGGGTAACAGGAAAGAGAGGAGGGTAATGAAAGCAAGGAATAAAAACAATAACTAAGATGGGATGTGTCCATGCACCAATTCCTAGAATTAATATACTTATTTTTCCTCACAAACATACATCACAAAGTAAAAATAAAGCAGTTCTCTTCCTCTCTAGTGGGACAGTATATCATGAGACCATTATTCTGTAGAGGTCCTGCCCCAAACTCACACAGAAGAGAAGAAGAATCCATACAGGCAGGTATTTCTGGGTCCTCCCTTCTTCAGTCTCTTGTCCAATCACATTTCTACCCAACTGTTGATGACTTGTCAAACTAAAGCATAAGAATACAGTTTTTTTCTGGATATTTGGCTTTTCATTTCTCAAACCTCTTGGGTCACATAAAACTGCATTTAAATGAAGTTGTTCTGCTACTTCTCTGGCTAGTCTGACTCTGTCTATTTGATTTCAGTCTTATACAGGAACCCTAGCTCAGCTGAGAACTTTCCTCTCCTATAAATGTCTATGAGAAATTTATTTTTTAAATAATCCCTAACACAGAGGTACAAAAAAAACAACAAAATATATGAGCAGAGTGGGGAAACACCTAGTTCAACTGAATGAAGTTGCTTAGATAACTTTGAAGAAATTTATGAGGCAGGAAGAAATTGATGGATTTTCAATAAAGAGTTGATAGAACATAACGTTTTGGGTGTGAGTAAGCTGAACCATATCGACTACCCTATCAGTGCTGTTAAATCATCATGCCAGATTTGATCTATGGCTTCTATTAAACCTTTTTACAATGCTTTTGATTTAGAGTATGTTCAAAAAATAAATTTATCTTTTTCTATTAAGCAATTTGTTGGTCAAACACTTGGCAGAGGTCTTGAGTGCTATGAAGTGATTTGGGTGAATTGGCTTGGAAAAGATAAATGTAAATTAATACTAATAGGTAAGATGCTCAGGGTACTGTAACCCAGATAGAGTAGTGATTATGGGGTAGCCAAAAGACAACACATTACAGAGGCAGGGACACTTGAGAGAGGGAATCAAGACAGGTATAAAGTTACAAACTGGAAACCAATTGGAGAGCTCACTTGCCATCTGGATTTATTTGAATGCATAATTGCAATGGGGATTATGCTTAAATGGGTGTGTTGCCTCATGTTTTACTCTGGAAACCTGGGCCAACTCTATCCTTTGTTCAGTTTAGCTAGCAGTGTTAAATATGGACTTTGGTAACCACCCAAGCCACCCTCATAGTCAACATTAAACAGTAACGAATTCCAAAGACTCTGCTGAACCATTTTGCTGACTAAGCAGATGTTTAAGGCAGGTTGGCAACACATTCCTGTATATTCAGCACTCTGGGAGTTTGAGGTAGAAGCCTTGCAAATTCAAGCCTAACCTGGGCAATTTGTGACCTAGAGACTACTTGTCTCAGTTAAAAAAAAAAAAAATTAAAGGGCTGAGACATAGCTCATGTGAAGGCCCTGGATTTAGTCTATAGAACTGGGGAAAAAAAAAGAAAAGGTAGAATCATGAGTTTAAGTCCTTCAAATGAAATATAGCTCCAAGCAAAAAATTGTCAGGATAAGGTCTTAAACATGCTAGAAAACAGGCACGCACCAGACTTGGAATTCCTATAAAATTCTAAGACATTTGCCTAGGACTGGAGCTAAGTAGAAGTTTTAGTTGTTAATACAAAGCCTGAGGGTGAATAGTACATTCCTGTACTATGAGACCTGAGTTTGGAGGTATGGTTTGGATTCAGATTAGAAAGCAGGGGAAATTGCTGGAGATCTTCATAAATATGAGAGTTCATAAGTCGATCCAGATGTTGCTCAAGAATAAAGATATTATTTCCACGAAATTCACAGAAAGTAAGATACTGGTAAGATTCCATCTGTCATATTAAGCACTGAACAATGGATGAAGTTGGGAAAACCTTTTAGAACTATTTTCTTTAGAGAAGTCAAATGGAGTCCTGCTGACTCCCGAGCTATACATAAAATTTTTATAAGGATAATTGGGGGGGGGGAAGAGTGGTTGTTCAATGCATAGGTAATTGACTTCAGCTATCATTTAATTTGTAATAGACAGACTATACATGAAGGGGCTAATCAAGTAATGACGCTAATAAAATCATACCTATCAGCGACCTGGGAGAAAGCTGATAATCACGTAACAGGAGGACTACAGACTACGGGATGGTTTTATCACTATAGGATCTGTGGTAGAAAGTCATTAGCTGAGGGATAAAGACTAAGGAGTGTACAGGAGGAAACTTGGCTGGAAGGCTACGTGACATTGAATAGGCAGTGTGGTTTTGCCATTGTTCTATCATGACTGGGCACTATATTTCCTTTTCCTTTTGTCCTTCCTTCTTTCCTCCCTCCCTGCCCTCCTCTGTCTGTTTTGCCTTCTTGCTTTCCTTCCAGTTCATTGATCCTTCCAGCCAGCTCATCTGTCTTTTCTTCCCAGGTACCTACTGACCTACTGCGTTTCTTTTTTTGCTTATTAGCTATCTTGTTTTCCTTCTTAATTTCAGTGAAATATTTATCGAGTATTTCCTGTGCACCATCTCTCTGGTAGGTGCTTATAATACACTATTTAACAGGACAGATAGTTCCACTCTGGTCAGGAAGTTTACAATCAACCAAGAAGTAGAAGTCAATAAACATGTTTACAGCTAAGTAAAGAAAATGATTTCAAACAGTGATAAGTGTTGTGTAGAAAGTACAACAAGATGTGAATTAGAAGCGAGGCTAGGGTTAGGCAGAGGCCTTTGTTAAAGGGATTTTTAAAAAGTCTCAGTGGAGGAAATACTTTAGCTGATGCTAAATTCCAGTTAAATCACTTTATTAACAAAAACCATTACTCAGAAAACAATACAAAGCCCATGTTAAATATACTCCTGCCCTTGATAAGCTGCATTCGGTCCACATCTAAGGAATACTAACTCAAAGTATTTCTCAAATCTATTCACCTCCCACAATTTTGCCACCTCTAGTTGGCCACCTCTTTCACCCAGGTATCATTAAACCCAAAATCTAGAAACCAAAGGAACCGCTGAAATAAAAAAAATTAAAAAAATACATTTATTTAGGCATTAGAGGTGCTAGTGATATCCTGTACCTGAGCACCTATTTTTACCAGAGATTGTTAAACCAAAATTCTTGAGACCAAGTCTCCGGAAAGAAAAAAAAGATATATGAAGCCATTATACATACTAGTTAGAAAAGAAATTAGTCATGGGACAAGTCACCACAACAACCAGCAGCAAGGCTAGTGAACAGCTGAAAACTGTCCACCAGACTTTGACCTAGCAGTACTTTTATAAAATTTGGGGAAGGAAAGCACTCTTTGCATTAAACCTGCACTGGTTATGGACAAGAGTGGCAGAATAGCACAAAAGGGGGGAAATTAGGGAATAAGAAGAATATAGTCGGGCAGGAGCAGGATTGGCTGCTTTTGGATTGGCTGGGGATGAGTTTCTAGAGAGAGTAGCTTTAGCCCAGGTGTGAGGGCCCTGGTGACCACTGTGATGGGATTCAGGTGAAGATTTCAGGATACACAGTCATTCTGTAGATTTCACCAGAAGCTATTTACTGATTAATTTCCTAATTCCCCTCATTCCTTCACATCTCCATCCTCAGTGCTTATCATTAAATTGAGAACATCTCAGATTTTCTTTTATCAATATATTTTGTTATTTCCCATTTTATTCTTTTCAAATCATTCTTATGACTGTCGCAATGACCTCTCATATGTTTGGGTATTATATGACTATACATGTGCATATGATATATTTGTATATCATAAGCACAGTTAGTATATATGTAGTATGCATACCACATACTATGTGTAGCTACCTGGACATATGAATGCCAAATGCCCAGCTTAATAACTAATATACTCCAATAATGTTGAATTTAGCAGTGTGTTCCTCTTTTAGCTCAGCCTAGTGCCTGCATTTTCACAAAGTAACTACTAGTTTAGGTTTTGTATTTTTAACCCATTGTTTCCTTAAATATGTCACACATACATGCAACTATACAAACTATTATGTGTATATTACTCATTTTATTTATTTTTTAGAAGCATTATGAAATCTTGGAAACAACCCAAACGCCCATTAATCGACAAATGGATAAAAAAGATGTGGAATTTTTATACAATAGAATACTACTCAGCTGTAAAGAAGGACAAACTTAAGAGTTTCATAGGTAAATGAATGCAATTTGAGACCACAGTAATAAGTGAAATAAATCAGATTCACATATGTAATCATCATATTTATTTTGATTTATTTTACTTATACAACTGATTTATTTTGTCTCTCTGATGTGAGAAACTGAAACAGTAAATAGGCTTTAAACTACACAATAGATATAGTGAAATGGGAAGAAATTTTTCCAAAAGGAGAAAGGAAGTAAGATGGGTTAAATGAGAAAAGGAGGGAGAAAGAGAAATAACACAAGTCAGTCATACCATTAGTGTTCCGTTCATTAAAAAGGAAGGTTTGTGTTTATATCTATTGGAGAAATTTATGTGTTTATATCTTGTACCTTTAAAGAAAACAACTTGTGATGTGTTAAGTATTGTTATTCTCTTATTATTTTGTTATAAAATTTTGTTTTGCATTTCTTCCATAAAAAAGACTTATGAAAAAAATAAAATTAGCATCATTTTATATGTTGGCTACTCTGGTTTATTTATTTCAAATACTGTATTTGTTAAATATATCCTCTTTGGTGATACAATTATACTGTATTTACTTTATTGTGCAAATGTTGCATATTTAATCTATGCACTATTCAATTGATTGGCAGCTAGGTTATTTGTAGAACATTTTCTGTTATAAGATGTTATAACAGTTCTTGCATATTTATTTTTGAATTGTAGATGCAAAGGGAATTTTTTATAACCTTTTACAGGTTCAAATCTTTTCAAGTAAAACGACAATAGAGTTCTTAACAAGAGAAAAATGCTTACAAATTTATTAATGCATGAGAGACATGCAAAACAAGAAATTAAAACAAGGGGCCTGAAGACAACGGTAGAGAAGTGAGTGGTAAATGATTTTTAAGAGAAATGAATGGCTTCAAATATCAGGAAACTACCTGGACCAATGTTCTTCTGAGCTTCTAGAGAGATGACCCCACATTACAGGAAAGAACTGCGCTGGGAACAAAGGTTACCTTGCTGAATAATTCACCAAGGTCTTATTTATTGTATTAGCATACATAAGTAGAAACTTTTTAGTCTGACTTTCTCTGAGATAATTCTCACTGATTAATGAGATTTTAGGGAAGAGGTTCAAGGTAATTTATTCCTTCTTCAGTTAGATAGGAGAACTTCAGAGAGAGCCTCTCTGTGTGTGTGGGAGGGTGGAAATAAACAAGGAAAGTTACAATAGGTTGTCTTGGGCCAGGGATTTAGCTCAGTGGCATTAAGCAGCTGCCAGACAAGCACAAATTTGCGAGTTTGATCCCAGTACTAACAAAACAACAAATGAATAATACCTTTTCTCTAAAGCAGGCAAAAGTTTAACATGTCCAAGTATCATACTGATAAAAGACAGAGACCAGCACAGGGACACACAACAAACAAATTTCAGGACCCCATAACCTGTTACTAATAAAAAAGTAGCATGCTTTGTGCTTGTATTTCTTGTTTTCTTTTTCTGAGTGAGGCAGTCAGGGACACAGAAACAGTTCTTGAAAAAAAAAAAGAAACAATGACTATTTGGTCCCACAGATGCCCAGGGTGTGACTAGAAGTAATACAAAGCTTGATCTTCATTTTGTAACTGTATCTTTCATTACCTTATAGCTTTAGATCTGGTCCTCTCTTAGTTATGCATGTAAGCATGTTACTCATTTTGAAAGAGTTGATTAGCCCTGAATTTATGTATCTTGTTAGCCCCTCCATTAACTGAAGGACCAAATGAGAGATTTACACACACATTCAGCTGACACTAAGTACCCAGAAGCTTCCAGTCATTTCCATAAGCCTAGGATCTCCTTGAATTCCTGTGAACCTCCACAAAGCTGAGATTGCTCCAAACAGAAATAATCATCTCACAGAGGCTGAATTACCCATCTCACAGTGAAGAATTCTGGAAACACCTTGCAAATCTATTGCTGAGACAGTGAAAGTAACTGATCTTACTTAATCCATAAAAGTTGGACTCATTCTTTTTTAACAACTGGTCTGATCTCTTCATCAGAGCTGAGTCCATTTCAATCACTCAAGCTGAAGTCCTGCCCATTCTCTTACTTTCTAATTCTGCCTAATAAGTCTTACCTTGTATTATAAAAAGAACATTTTTCCAGCTGAAATTCCATTTTATGATTCCAGATAGGCCCTAACTCCACATTTTGTCCAGCACTGCTTAGTTTATAGCTTATTATCAAATGTCTGCTCTGATATTTCAAGTAGTATGCTTTTCAGGACTACTGTACGCTCTCAAACATCAAAGAACAATTTTGATGTTTTTAGTTTGATTGAGTTGAGAATGTAGGGTACACAGAATAATCACTTGCAAATATATCCATAGTCACTGGAATCTGCAAATATGTTACTGTATATGAAAACTTGAAATTTGCAAAAGTGAGTAAGAATCTTGAGGTGGAAAATTATCTAGGATGTGCAGGGTGGGATTAATGTAACCAGAAGTGTTATTATGAGGAGGTAAGAGAATCAGATTCAATAGAATGAATTTTGAGTAAGAAGCTAGCATAAGACTAAAGTGCTCTGAAGATGAAGGAAGGCAATAAACCAAGGAGTAGAGATGGCTTTTACAAACTGGAAAAGTAAAGGAAATAGAATCTTTATTAACTTCCAGCAAAAAATTCAGCTGACAGTTTGATTTGAACTCAGTAGGACTTATTGCAGACTTCTGGCCTTCAGGAGGCTAAGATGAAAAAGTTGATTCATGTAGCCTGAGTTATTCTGTGGTTTTACAGTAGAAATAAGAAACTGATACAGAGTTTTATACAGAGAACTGATGTGAGCTGGGCATGTTGGTGTATACATGTAATTGCAGTACTTGGGAGGCTGAGGCGGTAGAATTCTTTCAAGTTTGAAGCCAGCCTGGGCTGCAAAGTGAGTTCAGGGCCAGTCTGAAATACATAGGGAGACCCTGTCTCAAAAAGACAAAAATAAATAAATTATAAATTAAATTAAAAGAAAGACGTAATTTATCTTATATGTTAATAAGACCATTTTGGTTGTTAAGTTAAAATATGAGGTTAAGAGTCTTGAGTGGAAATAGGAAAACTAGCCAGGGAACTACTATAAGAAATGGCAGGTTTCAAGAAGGCTTGGTACTAAATGTAAAACCTCGTCATTTGCAAAAGGAGGAGGAGGAGGAACTCCTTTGATCATTAGCAAGCCATGAAGGAAATCTCTATTACCAGAAGATCCTCATTCTGCCAAATGTTGCCATTAGGTTCTACCCACTTTGCCTAAACATACCTCTCAGCAACTATCCACCCTTCATCAAAGGTAAGCATAGCAACACATTCTTTTCCTGTTTCTTTGTGTCCTGGTTATGACTCATACATTGTGTCAATTTCAGAAGTTTAGAAGTTTAACTGAGAGACTCAGCTGGGAGCCAGGGTTCTTACTTTGTAAATATCCTCAGCCTGTGCAAGCCAAAGGCAAGGAGATTTTGTGAGTGCTAGCCTGCCCTGAAATGGGGTGGGGTGTGGCCTGAGTACAGTATAAGAGAGGAGGAGAGGCTGGCATTTTCCCCTTTTGGCTCTGACCTGGTGCCATGACACCCTTCCTTGGAGCCAGCTGATTATGGACTGAAACCTCCACAAACAGTGAGCTAAATAAACCTGTCTTTCCTTTATTTTAGTGTTGAGTGTTTTGTCCCAGTAGTGAGAGAAAAGTAACTCATCATGATTATAGTCATGATTAAGGCTCCTGTGCTATATAACACTTAGATCAAATACTCACATACCTTTTCATTTGATTACATGTTATCCCTCATTCCTCTGTAATAGAAGTCTTAGCCATGAATCTGGCAATTTGTGTGTAAAGGTTATTGTATTTTCTTCCCTACACAATTGCACTCAAATTGTGGCTCAGTCTGGGTCACTAATGGTATAGGTATTACATACTTAGGTTGTAAAATTTTCTGAAGGAAGGGGTCTCAGGGTTAGATTAAATTGAATTGTAAGAAAATTGGAAGTTGCAATCAAATATCAAAGATTAATCAAGTTCTTATCATATAATTTGCTGTACTTCATTTAAACATGGAAATCACCCCCAACTCTCTCTCTTTCTCTCTCTCTCTGCAAGTGTGTACCCTTTCACTGTTTCTCATTTTAGGAATCAGTCATTTTAAAATTGACTTTACTGCCTAATATAGATACAGACTGCTTTGTCTATTAATTACTTAAATTATATTCATGTACAACCTGGCATCCTATTCTGAAATAAGGCAGTGGAGCAAGAAGATGATGATGAGAGTGTTTGGATGCACTGGAATGATGGTATGTCCCGCTCATTCTTCACAGATATATGGTGTTGACATGTTACTGGCAGCTACAATAATTCTCCATGTTCTGCACTTCAATACTACTTATTCAGCCAACATAGCACAATCAGTAGCCTGTCTGCAGGGGGCCTCTCTCAATGTGGAAGCGATGAGGGGATTGGGTGATGTTAGGTTGAAGACAAGAACTCCCCTTAAAAAAGAGCAATATGCCCCACTCAGAGGAGGATGGACCCTATGTGTTAAACTGCTGACAAAAAACTAGATCTTTTTCTAAAAGAAAGAACTAAACTTGGGATACTTAATACCTTTTTTTTTCTTTCTTTTAAGAAAAATCTATGAACACGTAGTTCTTTTGAGGAAGAACAAGGAAGGACATGAAAGGAATGCTCCAGGAAGTCTCTGATAGTGTACAAAGATCATCTTTTTTTCTGTAGTTCTCTATCCAGACACCTCAAAGAAAGTCACATCAGCACAGATAAGCAGAAAACTGAGCAGGTGGGAACTCACTGAGAAACAACCTCAGTATGATTCCACTCCAGTATTGAAAATTTTATATGTAGAAAGCTACTGTATGATATTTGGTTCTCTTTCTTTGCTCTAATAATTTCTGTACATGGAAAGTATAGGAAATGTATCACTGCCATTAAAAATGGTCTGCATGCATCCTTTTGTCTCACTGACCCACTTTAAAATGTAATTAGGCCTAATACTGATAAAAAAAGAATATTGGATCCACGTTGTTGAAGATGTATCCTAGCTTTATACACTCTGTCAAACTCTTCACGTACACGTTATTGGTGTATCAAGCATACCTATGACTAAAAAATACAGTGAGAATAAGTGAGCAAGGAAAATATTGCAAGTAAGTTTGCTGTCCAAAAAAAATTAGTATTCTGTTCCTCATGTAAATTTTACTTGTTTTTCTTGCTGTTTTACTCTAAAAGTCTTTTGAATTAATTTTTGGTCCAATTTCTGAAAGAAATATCCCTAACATTTTAGTATCATAACCACGTTCATTTACTTTTAATAAATTGTGGATCCAAATTGATCAGCATACAACTCTGTTCATTCAGTCATGGAGAAACACAAGCTTGTTTCAGTAAATGACTTAAGGATCTGAGTGGATCCCACTGACTCACATGGGAAATTAGAGTTCTTCCATTTTTTTTCACTTTTGTCCAACTCTGGATCATTTTCATCTATGCAGGTCATGAGCGTAGAGAGCAGAATTGTTGCTAGGTTTTGGATGCTGGAGTCTCCTTCTGAAGGTGGTTTCTGACTCCAAAATTGTATTCAAGGAAACAACCAAAAATGGTGGTAGTTTCAGATTTGAGACACAAAACATTAAAAACAAAGGGTAAGGTGGAAATGGAGTCTTTAATTTTGGCCATGTGAAAATGAAGGAAAAATAAAATGAAAGAGGAAAAATAAGACTACATCCCAGATATAGGGTAGGCCAATGACATTAGTGAGCTTTCCATGGGGTCTGTGTCTTTTTCTCCTTTCACACTTCGCACACTTACTTCACACACAGGTTAAAGCCTGGTAGGGTTCTCAAGGGAAGACCACATGCGGGGTCCTGAGAATGTGTTCTGAGATTTTGCAATGATCAGGTCACCGCCTACTGCCCAAGCCATTTTTGCCTTACCCTACCTTCCTGCCTCAGAATCAAGTTAGACCTTTCAGATTTAGGCTGGAAGATTTATTGCTTGAGCTTATTATTCTAATGCTACCTCTAACTACAGAGAGGCTATATTCTCAAGGAGAATAGGAAAAGAACAGAGATTGGTGACCATAAGCATCTTCTGCACCATTTTTCTCCCAAAGGGAATGCATGGATATATTTCACCTTTTATTCGTTCAATCAAATTTAAGGGTAAGCAGTATAGCAGATACTTCCTTAGACTATTGAAGCACATAAAAATAATGAGTTTTGCTTTCCTGATTGAGGAAAATAAGCCTACAAATAAGAAAATCTCAATAATAAAATATAGGACCACAGCAGAAGGCTATAGAAATACAACTAGCCTGTGTTAAGTCCACACTGAGTGTCAAGGATTTTCTGTAAACAGAGTCTTCATGTGTAACTAAACTAGAGAAACTTAGTCAGAAAAGGAAGGGAAAGGGGAAGGGTCCACCCAGAGACTTAGGGGTATAAACACCCTATTTCTGAGTCAAGGGAATGGTTATCTGTTTGTGATGTTTAAAACATATACTGATTATCTTGTTAAGTTGTGAAGTAAGGTCCGTATCAACAAAAAAATGTGCTTTTCAAGAATTTGTACCTTATTTTGAAGCTTCAGATTTAATATACATCAGTACATCCACCTTGATAGCAGAGAGAACACGATGACATTTTAAACATCTCTTTTACTCCTCAAATCCAAAGCTTTCAAGGTGACTCCTGGGAAGGAAAATTGAGCAACGTTTTGTGTCAGTTTCAAAGATTTGCTTTGTTCCCTGACCCCTTTTTCCCCCCTTTGATTCAAGGGGAATTTGGAATAGGGCAAGTCAAATACATATTTGGGGAATGATTAATCTCATCTTGCCTATATGTGCATGTATTGTCCCTCTTCGCTTCCCATATATTTCAGTTGAAAAGATTTGTGAGTGTCTAAGTAAGTCTGCCACCCAGTCAAGGAAAATCTCAAAAGCATTTTAATAGCTGGGGATTTAGCTCAGCGGCATAAGTGCCTGCCTTGAAAGCAGACGGTCGTGAGTTCGATCCCTGCTACCGATAAAAAAAAAAGCATTTTAATATAGTCTGCAGAATTCATATGTATGTGTGCTGTGGTCTTTTTGATAAAAAGAAATGGATGGATGATTCATTTCTTCACTGTGTACCCAAGTGGAACTGTGTTTTTTTTTTTTTTTTTTTTTGGTCTCGCCCAGCTTGAGTGCAGCGTTTTAAAAAATCCTCCTTTGTCTCCTTCAGAGAAAGTAAAGGTGAGTGAATAACAAACTATTAGAAAGTTGTTTATCAGCCTAAGGCCAAAGAAAACAGACTTGATTGTTCCGGGAAACTGCTGTGACAGGAAGTGGGTACTGGGAAGACGTTGCCAAGGAGTCCAGCTGGAGAAATAAAATTGTTTTGCCCCGCTGTATTGCATTGATGGAAGTCATTACTGCTCCACGCTCTTCCACACTACTCCTCCCTGTCTTTGGTCCAGGTTGGAATCTTTTTGGCACACTTTGCAATCTTCAGCTGGATCCCAGTCAAGCAGATTTCTGCCCTAATTATTTCAGAAATAGGTGGTAATTAGAAAGTTTGCAAATACAGAAGGAGGGTCTCCATTGTGCAGAGCATTAGCAATAGGAATGATTTTTTTTTCCCTCTTCTCCAGGTAAAATGACAAGGGCTTTTGATTTAGTTGCATGGGAATTGGGGTAACTGCATGAATGTTAACTGAGTGGATGATTTTTATTAAGCTAAACTGGCCTAGGCTTTGTAAGCATAATTTCTGGATAATAATATTTTTCTCATCAGGTTTTGGATGAATTAAGTATAATTTTTTCATACATAAAGCTGAGGAAAAATTACAAATTGTATTTTGTCCATTCACTCACTTAAAATGTCTGATCTTCAACTTTTTTGTTCTTTTTTTTTGTAATTTACAAATTATGTTGCAGACCTAAGAAAGGCTGTTCATGTCATATGTGACAAAAACATTTTCCAATTGTGGATCTCACTGACTAGTGATGAAATTTATTGATAGGAATTGAAATTCAGAGAATTTCACTAAAAGTACACATTGCTTTGTTAGAATAATTACTGAAATGAAATGGGCAATAAATAAAGAAGAAGCAGTGATAACTCCCCACCAAAAGTCATTTGTGTCTTCTGGTTCACTTTTACTCTAAAGAAAAAAAAAGTGTTAGGGAAAGTAATTGACTTCCCCAGTCACAGAACCCATGATTGGTCTTAATCATGCATTGTGATTCCAAACCCTTGAGTTAGTATATAAATGGAGATACACATGAAGTCCAGTTTTGGTGACTTCATGTTAAAGGAGGTTGCTGGTATTTGATAGATGCAGAAATTATGATAAATTGTTTGAACCCAAATTCAGAAAAAACAGTCTGTCTCTTTCAGACATTATAGATCAGTAAGTTTAGAGGTTCATGGGGCTGCCTCAGCCATATTCTAAGAATATAATAACAGACTCACAGATATCCACAACCATACCAACAATTGGAAGAGAGTTGCAAGCATTTGAATATATTTTGAGTGCTTATTTAAAGCTAGTGTCTACATGATTTTAGGCAAAGTTTGGGCAGTTTGTTATTTACATGTTGATTTTCCCTTAGTGGTAAAATAATATGCTGAGAAAAGACAGCTGACAGCTAATGCTATAGGACACCAAAGCTTTCACAGAAGCAACACAAACTTAAGCATTTATTGTTTTTTTCTCTGTATCGAGTCACATACTTTAAACAATATTAATGGCATTCCCTCCTAATAAGATATTCTAGAAGAGATTTATGGATTAAATAGAAATTTATGTCCTTTCTTAAACTACAATACTTTTAATGACTTGCTGGTATAACCCACCATCTCCACCATCACCCTCATGCAACCAATCCCTTTGAATTGTTCCTATCTAAAATGCCTTTTATTAATAAGGATCTTCATGGTCTCTAGGTGCATATGTGAGATGGAGGCTAAAGACCATATGACTGTGTGGTTAAATTCATCACAGTTTTTGTGGTGCTAATCTGGGGCACAAGCTACAGTTTATTCATTAATACTAAAGGTGACAGATGCACAAAGGCTTTGGTTTTCTCAGCATGAGAAAGAAGCATAGAATCAGGAGAAGCATAACATCTATGGAGATACACACAGGTTATTGCTCATTTCTTGATTTTGCCCTTTGTCACCTGTGAGTACTTTACAAATTTTTCCAAATTCTCACACATGCGATTCTAATGTGGGGCGTGGCTAAAGCTGGAGATTGATCACACATGTGAGTTTAAAGCAAGGCCAGCCCCAAGAATATGAAGCACCTGAGGCAAGCCAGGCAAACAAGTTGTTGGGCAGAGGGGTTACAGCTGACATTAACCTCCTAAATGTTTAAAAAAAAACTGCACTGCAGTTGTTGGGCAGTTGTTTTACTCCCATCAGGAGAGGAGGCTCCATCTGACCTCAGCTTTCTGCATTCTGACTCTTGTCTTCTCTTCTTTATCCTCCATCATCTTCCAGATGGGAATTTCAAGAGCTGTTCTAGGCACTATATCTGGCATCTGGGCAGGGCCTCAGGGCACAAGGAAACTTGTCATAAAGAGGTGAGAGGACATTTCCAAGTGTGCACAAGAACAAAGGAGGCTCATGAGAGCAAAAGAGCAAAATAGGCTCAGGAGAAGCATAGGGAAGAGAGGTGTATTGATATTATCAATATTGTTTTCATCGGCTGTAAAACAGGGGCGAACAGACTCTCAGAACCACAGATGTAAACACAAACTCTTGTTGTAATATTGATTCCCGTATTTACTTTTTGTTGTGGACCTGGACTGCAGAGTAGTGTCATGATGATTAATTATATGCCCATTGAGATGACCACAGAGGATTTGTCTCTGAGAACTATCTTAAAATTAAGTCCTGAGCAGAAAAGGGACAGTGAACAATATCCCATCCCCCCATAAGGGTTGAACCCTCTAGCTTTGCTCAGTCAGATAAAGGAGCTGGGGGGGGGGGAAATAAGACCCTTTCATAACTGGAGCGTGCTTCACTGTGACTTCCATTTTACAGCCCAAAATAAAGCTGATACCCTCAACTGTATACCACAGGCAGCTACTTTCACCTTCTTAGTTCAGAAAAATTTTGCTACATCAGGCTGACACTTCCATCTTTCATAGAGTAGTGTCATCTTTTCTTTCTCACTTGCAGTTGGCACTAAAAGAAGGTGGGGGTGGGGGCAGAAGAAACCCTGGAGGGTTTTTAACATGTCTGCCCTCTTTCTGAATCCACGAACCCAATAATCCAGGCCAAGTTGTAAATCTTTATGAATCTGTACCCTTTAAGAACTTAAAAGGGCTAAAATAAGCAACAGCTACACATGGCCCCACAGTCCTTTTGCCCTGGGTTTTACAGAGCTCATAGAACAACAGGTAATGGCTGTAAGAGCTGGGAAAGGAATAGCTAAAGTATGTGTAAGTCTAGGGGATCACTTATTGTGGAAGGGAAATTGTTTTGGATTATGCACGGATCAAGCTGCTCTCAAGATCACCCACTATGTGACTATTATAAAAGCCTGGAGAAGGTGCATTTGCTGCACAAATAATCAGCTTACTTTTGAATTAAAACAGCTGCCACAAGAAGAAACTTCCTTTAAAGGGTGAGGCATCCCTTGATCTGACCTCCATTCACCAGGGTCCTGATGAACACTTTCATGGTTTTGCAGCATGCTTACTGCAGGCCAGTGGGAGGATTACCCATGACACAGAGGAAGGCAAGTTAATTGTTCAACAGTTGGCATTTGACAATGCAAATAAACGGTGTAAAAGGCTTTAAGGCCCTAGAAAAAGCCAGCTATGCTGTCTGAGATGATTCAGATTTCTGAGACACTGGTCCCTCATACGCACAAGGGGCTACCACTTGGGCTGTTCATCCACAGCCTAGAGGAAAGGGAAAGAACAAAGTCATTTGTTTTAGCTGTGGAGGCAGGGGACATTTTGCTCAAATTACTCTGCTTCATCTGTAAACGGAGCACAGCCATTGTCTGTCCCTTCCAAAACGTAGATGAGGAAATTATCACGCATCTGAGTGTAGATCTAAAACTGATGTGGAAGGCCAACCTATGTGGGAAACTTCCAGCGGGGTCTGCCCTGGCCCTGCCAAACAGTGGAGGTGCGTTCCCTAATTCTTCCCAGCCCTACTCTCCACTGCCAAGCATGTTTCGGACCTCTGGCAAGCAACAAAAGTCAGAAGAGGCTTGAACCTCAGTTCCTCCTCCAAACTCATACTAACTCCTGAAATGGGTCCCCAAGCTGATCCTGCTGGAGTTTATAAACCCTAGACCCAAGGAACTGTGGGACTCCTGCTAGGCTGCAGCCATCTCACTTTAAAGGGTCTCCAGGTTTTACCTGATGTCATCAACATGAATATGCAGCAGAGATCAAAGTTATGGTTCCAACTATTTAACACACTGTTCATGTCACCATAGACTCTCATGACACCCGACTGAAAAATTTTCCTTTTTATTTCCAAAAATTGGAAAATCTGTAAAGAAAGACAGAGGATCCAAGGGTTTTAAGTCCTCTGATATATGTTGGGTTCAACAGATTAAATAAGATCATCCTGAGATGGAATGGATTATTGAAGGAAAGATGTTGAAAGGGCTGTTAGACAGAGGTGTGGCTGTTTCAGTGATTGCCCGATGCCAGTGGCCTAGGCAGAGCCTCTGAATGTAGCAACCACAGATCTACTTTATAATTCATATTTCAAAGAGTTATAGGGTTTAAAATATGTATGTTAGGATGTTCTTTGCATATTATGTCATACACAGAAAATAAATTTCACAGAGTAATATACATTATCATAATTGTAATAATAATTATAATCATTATACTATATATTTGAATATAAAACTTATTTCCATGTCAATTATCCAGACTTCAAACATCAAAGCTTCTTTACATTCCATTTTGATGGTTTTACTGTACTTTTAGATGTTTCAGATAACCACTTTTCAATGTCTTTGAAAGATCTTTAATAAAGATTATTTATTAATATTTAATTAATTGATCAATAATCTTTAATAAAGGTTGTTATTAATTTTAAATAAAGATGTGCAATTCCTTCTTTCATAGCTATTTCCCTCTTTCTCACTTTTAACCTTTTTAAGATTCGGTCTTCCTGTACTGTTTAGACCAGGCTTTAGCTCTCTAGATAGTCCATGGTGGCCTCAGACTCATGGCTATGTTCCTACTTCAGCCTCCTGAGTGCAGGAATACAGACAAGCCCAACCATACCAGGTTCTGCCTTAATTTTCTTATCCTTGTCCTCTTTTCTTTATTCTGTTTGAGCTTGTCTGCTTTTCTACTCGCTTAGGACACTCAAAAAGTATATGAAGTTGCTCATCATAAGTCATAATGTTCTTTGCTGAGGACTCAAAAATTTGAGTTGTTAAAGCTATTTAATATCAATCAACTGGAATTACTTGATCCCATGTCCTTCAAATGTTCCTTGCAGAAATATCACAAAAACCTGTATTTATCTTCCTTTATAAGCAGAATTCTTACTTTTTTTCTTTTTCACTCAGAGACATAAGGTCTGCTGTTCCCTGGTTTAATGTTATGAGGCAACCAGGCAGGGAAAGCTAATTTTACAAGATTCCAAAAAGTAGTTTTTGAAATATGGACTGCCAGAACTTAAAGAATCTTTAAGAACTAGGTATTCTGTTTTGTTTTTTCAAAAATTGTCTCTTTTCAATATTTCTTCCTGTCATTGAAAGCATCAGTTCTGATTGCTTCTTTTTTTTTTATTTAAAGAGAAAAAAAAACAGGAAAAAAGGTAGAAATATTACAGAATTTCAAGAAAAGAAGATAAATAGTAAGAAATCACTAGTTAATACATTACACATTGTTCTTTTAGAAATAGTTATTCAAGTTACAGGATTAAAGCACACAAAGTGGACACTAAAGCAGTGAGACTGCAAACAGATCTGTTCAGCAATCCAACAAGAACCTAGAAATATGGTCATCAATCCCACACATCTAAACTTACATGCAGCTATATCTTTTATAGCACTTCCTATTTCCTCTTTTTTTACAATAGCAATTATACATTTGTAAAATTTTATTTAAAGAGAAGAAAAAAAGAAAAAAAAACAAAAAAGGGTAGCAATAATACAGAATTCTAAAAGAAAGAAAGAAAAAAGGAGAATGAAAAAAAGCCCCACTAAGAAATCAGTAATTTGTAAATTACATATTGTCATCTTGGATGTAGTCATTCAAGTTACAAAGTTAAAGGGGCTTCTTATAAAATGACAGACAGAAAGAAAAGAAACAATGAAATTCATGCAGAGCTACAACATACCTTGTCAGTAAAGGAGATCTGTTACCAAGTCATAATTCTATTGTTTTCTCTGCAGTATGAAATCTGTCCAGCAGACAATGGGTTGCTATCATGTTCCAAAGCCCAAAGAAGAGTGATGGACTAACCAGAAAATGATGAAATACCTAATCTTGAGATAACCAGCCATATAGGGAAACACTTTTCTAAAGATCATACAGTAAGTACTCTGGTGCCTTCATTTCCAAACTGCTTTAGCTTAGCTCTGATTAAAAAAAAATTCCAACATTTAGCCAGAGAGAATATATGCATTGCACAATAATCTAAGTGTTAGTCTGTCTTCATGGAGACTAACCAGGTTGGCAACAGGAACCTTAGCACAAGGGAGAGATTTAGTTGTCTCTCTATGAAACATTTAGAAAACTTTTCTTTGTGATATATAAGGACAGCAAAGTTAAATAAATTATAGAGTTGAATTAAGGATATTTGCAAAATAATAAAAAGAGATCTAAACAGACAATAGTGATGGAAACTACAAAACAAAACTCTTTTACTGTTCAGAGTTGACAAATGTTTCACATTTTGTTAAAAATAAAAAGCAAAATTCAGCTCCTCCCACTAGCTTTCCTGGTTAACAAAATCTGACTTTACTAATGTGGCATTCTTTTCTTCCTTGCTTGTTTAAGGGTTTCTAATTTAGTAGACAGTATAAACAGCAGAACATGAAGTCATTTCTTTGTATACTTGTATCTTTTGCTGTAGTACTCAGTAATATTTTGTTTGCAAAATGCACTTGTTAATCCTTTTGACTGACAACAGATCTGTTATGGAATAAAAACTGGTGTCATGATTGCTCCAGAGGGAGAACCAGCCAGAATCTCCTGAGATCCATGCCCTGTTGGAACTTAGGGCACCGGGAAACCAAGCAACCAGCTTGCTCCCTAAAGTAAGCAGTGGTGAGCCTACCAGCACACAGGCTGAGAATCAAATTTCCCATCCCCTGGCGGGCCCCCCCCATTAACAAATGGGAGCCAGAGGTCTATGCATCTCTTGGGAGGTTGACTATATGCAATATAGCAACTAGGGGGAATTTTCTTCTACCATCTCTTTGAAGGCAAATATTGTTATCACTGTTTTGTGTTGTTCCGGTTAATTGTACTGCTCTATTCAATATTCTGTTTTGATAAGTTCTATAATGTTCTGTATTTGGCTTGACTTTGCTCTACCTGATTGAAAGAACAACTGTTGAGGAGACAACAAGATATACTGTGGTACCTATTACTGTTATCCCAGTAACCTGCTGTGAAGTTCTGTACCAATTTCACTGCACTGTCTCAGTTGGCTGTGTTCTGTCTTGTTCTGTTGTATTTCACTACCTTCAAAAACAAAAACAAAAACAACCCTAAACTACAACAAAAACAATATAACATGAGAAAACAAGGTAACAAAATAACTACAAAACTCCCAACTCCATGAAAGCTGATCCATGGAGCATGGATGAGGAGAAACTCAAAAACAAAGCAACAGAATTATATAATGTGATTAAAAAGAAAACAACAACAACAAAACAGATCAGTGAGGTACTAAGCAAGCTGAAACATGATATAATTAAACAGATAATGCACTTAAAAAGCAAAAGGAGGAAAAGAAAGTGCTCTAAAGGATATAACTGTATGTATGTTTAAGTGTTTAGGATTGATAACCATATTACTAAGTTTTTGTTGGATCATTGGACAGAACTGCTTGCAGCCTCACTATCTGAATGTTCACTTTGTGTGCTTTAATTTTGTAACTTGAACAACTATTTCTAAGAAGACAATATGTAATTTATAAACTAGTGCTTTCTTTTTTTTTTTTTTAATAGGTAAAGGGGATCAAACTCATGACCACCTTCTTGCAAGGCAGGTACTTATGCCACTGAGCTAAATCCCCAGCCCCCTAACTAGTGATTTCTTACTGTTTATTTTTTTTGAAATTCTGTATTATTTCTACCCCTTTTTTTCTGTTTTGCTTTTTTTTCTCTTTAAATAAACTTTTAAAAGCTGGTGGCCAACTTAACACCAGCTGAATTACATCAGCATGGTGCTGAGCATAGATGTTCTACCTGAGGAAAGTTGCCCGCATAAATAGAGATATGGAGAAGGAGAAGCTAGGTGTGTTGAGGCATTGAGGTGTTGTGGGTTCTCCTACGTGTTGCTGTTTGAGCCATTGGTTCTCCTGGAGAAACTCTGGTCCTCATATCAAGCATTGCTTCCTGGCTCCGGAGGGGAAGACGTGTGCCGCTTGGTCTCTAGGATGAACTCTTCATGCTGGCTTCCTGGCACATACTCAACTGTGCTTATCATTGAAGGATCTGGGGCCTCCATGTAGCTGAGGATGGCTGTGGTGCTTTTCAGGACAGCCCTGGTCTTTGTTGTGAATGTGACTTCTTGGCTCCAGCATAGAACCCTCAACCTATCAGCACAGCTCCTTCACCCTGCTGGCATAGACTTTCTGGCTTCCACTGCTGACCTTTAGGCTTTCCCAGCATGGATCCATAAAAGAGACTGGCCTAAGTCCTTCTTGCAGACTCTAGACCTCCAGTTGGACTCGTAGGAGGCATTGTCATGAGCTCTGGGTCTTCATCTTGACTCACCGAGGACATTACTGTGGGATTCAGGCACTTGGCTGAATATTCTATGTCTTCAGTGCTGTGGGTAGATTTCCTGTACTTTCTTGTGTTAACTCTGGGTGACCATCATAAGTAATGTTATAAATTCCATGTCCTGATTCTAATTGTTCTCTGCCTAACTCCTGACTACAACAAGATCCATATTTTGAATGTGTGTGTCAATAGGAGGATTTTGATTTCCTTAATATGCACTGTCCATTGAATGGAGAACTCTCAAGTGTTATTTACTATTGTTCAGGTGCTTCACTATCTATTAGGAGATACTGATGCAGGTAAGTAGTGATGTGATCATCCTACATATAGAATTTGCACAGTCATAGATGACACAATGACATTTGTATTTGCTACTGTAATAGTCTAAAAAAAGAAAATCAAGTTTTTGCAATAAAATATAAATACAGTATTTAAGAGTGAAAGGAAATCCATGCTTCATTCCAGAGAAGTGAGGGAACTCTGTAATCAGCTTATTTGTCTGCTGTGTCAATTTTCCTTGCATGTGAAATTTCGATACTTAGTCTAATTCTAGTTCAACAGCGACTTTGGTAGAAAACCTCTTCCCTATTCACTTTAAATCTTTAACTTGCAGCCTAAGCTTTTGTAAGTCATGATGGTAAGTTTAATGTTTTGAAGATTTAAAATGTGTTTTTGTCTGGAATACAGTGAGGAGTTTAATGAACAACTGTCAGGTGCTATTTTACATATTGTATTTTCTTCTATGAAGCAGTGTGGAATAAACAATGCTTTCCTTTCTTCTGTTGATATCCTGTTACTTTATTGATTGGGAACAGGATGGTATATTGTTTATATAGTGGCCTGAGACTTCTTTTTACAGTACAAGCCATTATTATCTTATATCCAAGTCTAATCAAAGGCATTTAGTATCATTGCCAATGTCTACCATGACCTCAGTTAAAATATTTACTTACTAAAAACTTATAATGAGTCATATTTAAATACCATTATAGTAACAAATTTAATTCATTGCATTATATAGAATTTTTAAAAAAAAATTCTTGAAAATCTGTATATATGTGTTCCCAAAATTGAACAATTAGTAACTATCAGAATCAATGACAAGAGTGATAATTATCATGAAGATTAACAACAGAAATATGAAACAGTCTCATTACTGTACCCCAAAGAGGAAAAGTGTATAGTTATGAGGACATGTTTATCTCATGTCTCTCTTTACAGGATGTCATGAATTTGGATGGCTAGTTACATGTGTGTAAATTTCTTTGGTAGGAAACATTTTTTTTTTTACTTTCCCAAAATTCCTTGCCTCAGTTTTGGTAGAGAAGATTTCCATTTTTCGTTTGAAATAGACTTCTTCCAGAGCCCTGTAATTTTCCATGATTGGTACCAAACCCTGCCATGTGGAGTTCATGACTGTAAACCCCACTCATTAGCAACTTCGATGATTTTGGTGGCAGGCATTTGGTCCAGAGATACAAAAATGAGCGTATGGATCCGTGTTTCTTTCTTCTTCTACTGTATTTATTCATTCAGTCTGTGTGATCTGTTGTTCCAACCACAGAAAACCCATTCTTTATTCTTATTATTTCAATCCATGCATAGAATGATCTGGGGGCAAAGACTTCTCAAAGGAGGGAGAATGTTCTTAGTTCATTTGTGGCAAGAATGTTTGATGACCATGTTATCCATTTAATTGTCAGATAATCTTGTAATATTTTACTATAAGTTGGTAATGTTTTAGCAATAAAATATGCTAGGAGAGTTCAGTTGTTTCCTTGTCCCTATGTTCATACAAGCATCTCTTTTATAGATGAAATGTTTTATATTTTATAGGTGTGTTTTCAGGTGGAAAATACTGAATGCATATGTTACATATAAATTATACCTCTATTTAATTTCCCTCCTTATTTTTCTCATCTCTATTCTCTGTCTCTGTTTCAGTATCTCTTGTTTCCAAACTGAATGATAGGATTTTTGGCTTTGTTGGAAGAGTGACTCTTAAGTCTTATTTTTCCCTGAGCTATTTTATCCAGTTGAAGGATTTTAAACCATTTAGAGGTTATGACACAGAGTGAACAGCCTGTACCCTGAATCACATCTTTCTTAACAGGATTTTTATTAAGTTTTTTCCACTCTCTCAAAACAATTCTCAATTTTGTCTTCTATTGTTTAGGCTTCAAAGATTACTTCTTCACTGCTACATATCCTCTCAATTTATATACCTTTTTCTTTCTGCTTATAAACCATCCTATTCTTTTTCCAGTCAATTTTATTCATTTAATGTTTTACAAGCTTCACACTGCAACATTCACCATAGGTTATAAAAGCTCCCTCTTCCATCCTTTTAGGGTTTAAAATTTTAAGCATTTAAGAACTTAGTGTAAATGATGGCTTTACTATTTCACCTTTAGATAACATGGATTGCCATCCTTACAGTTTTTAAGAACTGATTTTTTAATTGACTCCACCCTGTTCTGTGGGCCATTGCTACTTATTTTGATTGTTTCTGTTTTGGCAATTCTCCATCTCCAATATCAATTTCTATACCAGTCAGCATCATTTAGATCACTCTAGGGTGAAAAATAATGTTATGTGTCACTGAATCTCATATTAGTTGTTTATTTCCCAATGAAACAGAGTAGTTTAATATTTCCAAAAGAAATTTCAGATGGTATTAACAGCCCCTCCTGAGTTTTAAAGATATGAATGATCACATCTGAATTTGAATGAAATACATATGTTGTAAATTTGAAGTACAAATTTAGAGAGCCTAAACACACAAGTAATTAAGGAGAAATTCAAAAGAATAAATTTATAATCATTATTTTGGGCTTGAAATTTTTTTTCTGGGCCTGAACAGCACCAAATAGATGCCTAAAATTAAAATATGTATAATAATCCCCATGTTATTTTCTGTGATTTCAGTTGCTCAAGATCCATTCTGATCTGAAAATGTTCAACTATGGGACATTTCATAAGAAAATCATTAAGTTTTAAGTAATTTTAATATAGTATGTTGGTATAGTTGTTTTATTTCATTATGAGTTATTGTACTTTATCCTTTACTGAGCTGATTCAGAAACTTAACTTTTTCACAGATGTGTATGTAATGGGAAAAACAGTATATGTAGGATTCTGTACTATCTGTAGTTTAAAGCATCTGCAGAATGTCTTGTAATGTTTCTCTATAGTGTAACAAGCAAATGAATAAAATTTGTAAGGAAAATGTATTATATCCAAAGTTGAAAATGAATGGAAAAGAAATTCAATGATTCTTGACATGAAAAGGTAGACATTTTCATTAGTGCTAACATATGATGTGCTCACTCACCTTATGATTCAAAATAAATGTGATTAAAATACCTTCTGTTAAAAAGATGTAAAAACACCATAATTATCTTACTGTATGGTATATATATATACATATATATGTATATATATATATGTATATATATATCAGATTTTTCTGTCCAGTAGTTCTGGTTCACAGATTGACTATACTGAAGTTACCTGGCAAGGAAAAAAAGTATATGACAAGAATGTCAAGGTAATAACAGAATTATTTATATTAATAAAATGTTAACATAGAGAGCTAACTGTGGATCAGTGGTTGTTACTAGTTCCATAAAAACTATGGGATCATTTAAGCATATTAAGTAGAAGATCTACCTTGGGAAGATGTGCTAGCACATGAAGCTAATATGTCAGTTAAAAAAAATTATTTTTGAGTGGTATAATAAGACTTCTTTCTTGTATGTTTTTTTGTTTGTTTGTTTGCTTAGAGACAGTGTCTTTCATTGTGTAGTTGAGACCAGCCTTGAACTCACTATGTAATCCGGGCTGGTCTCAAACTTAAAGTAATCCTCTTCTCTCAGCCGCCTGAGAGCCAGGATGACAGGTGTGCGCCACCCGGCCAGCTAAAGTCTTTTGATTAATTAGGGTCAGAAAAAAATGAGTCATTTTCATTAACCATCATATAAATATTCACATTTCCTCACTGAATTGTTAATAACATATATAGAAAAAGCAAGTAAAGAATAATTCCAATTTAGGTAAAATTGTTTTTTCGATACAAATATATTGTACCTATTCCATATGTAAAATATAAAATCAAATAAAAAAATTTAATTGTATTGATAAATAAAATTTACATGAACCACTACTAACAAAAAGATATAACTAGTGCTAGAGATTTTTTGCAAAAGCCTTTCTTCTACCTCTAGCACTTTTGTCAATACATTAAAGAATGCTTTTCTGTTTGACTTATGTTTTTAGCTTTTGAGTCAAATGTATCACTCAACAATTATGAATATTTGAATGCACTGAATGGATTACGTTGATTTTTCAAATACTTAGGTGATCATGTTTATTAATCATAACATTTGGCATGTGTGCTTCTACATGTTGGGCTTTATCTGTACAACCAACACTGTGTGATTTTTCACTCAAAACAAATTATTGCTCATGCATTTAAAGGGCAATGAGTAATTAGGACATAATTGTTCCAACTGAACATCT
Organism: Hydrochoerus hydrochaeris; assembly: GCA_004027455.1. Classification (NCBI taxonomy): domain Eukaryota; kingdom Metazoa; phylum Chordata; class Mammalia; order Rodentia; family Hydrochaeridae; genus Hydrochoerus; species Hydrochoerus hydrochaeris. The sequence continues at coordinate 52,749 of PVLA01002166.1, forward strand.
GATTTCAGCCCAGTGCTGAGAAAATGGTTTTGAAATAATGTCTTATCCATTAGCAATTTCACCTAATTCAGAAGACACTTTCCTAATGTGAGAGCAGTATTGATCTGAATGAAAGTTAAGTACGATCGCTGGCACTAGAGCTTTTCAGATATTTTAAACGTGCACTTGCCATTTAAACAATGAAATATCAATAAGAAACATAATGATGAATTACATTCACATTTGTGATACATTTCAGAGTGAAGGTACTTTTAATTTTGCTCTTCTCCGAAACTTGAAATTGAATGTCTTTTAATTAGGACCTCTGTGCCATATAAATGTTTTCATTCCTTGTGTAGAATTGGTACATGAACATCATACATCATACATTTTAATTTATTCTTTCACCCTTTTTTCCTTCTTTCCATCTCCCATCCTTCCATCTTTTGATCCTCTTCCCACTTGAGAAAGACCTATCTCTCTACTTCCTGTTACCTATCTTTTAATTTGCTCTTTGTTTATACATTGAGTTTCTCATATGAAAGAAATGAAGTATATTAAAGTTTGTGTCTGACTATAATTGATTATTTTAAGAGTCAAATTATCTTTGTGTCATTAGATATTTATCGTTATACCAGCTCCTCTGATAAAGATAGGAACTAAAATGATGAATAAGGTATCTTCTATCAATCTAAAAAAAGCTTAATAAGAAACTGCAGTAATTATTTTGAGACAAATTGAAAAAAGTAGAGGTTCTATATTAGAAGGGACAGATTAGCATGAGGGGGCCATAGTTTCAAAAGTTAATCGCACTTGTGGAAAATTATAATTAAAAAATAACAGTTGATGAGTTTCCATTAGATGGGAGGTGAATTATCTATACTACCTCACACTGTCTAATAGGTAGGCATTATCATAATTTTGCTGCAAACAATTAAGACTCAAGGAAATTAAGAATTTAGCTGAAGTTCAAAAAGTCAGAACTTGAACTCAGGCAATTCTCTCATTCTGAAGCCCTTTTTTTCTCAGTTTCCGTCCTGCTTCATCTTGACTCCACATTTACAAAACAAAAAAAGAACACAGTGAACGTCTGGGTATGCATTTCACATGGGCTATGGCTGAGGCATTCGGAAAACTGGGATGAACTTGTCTGGACTATCACCTATGTGATGGAGAACTGAAGAAATCGGGGTTCGAACCCCGCATAGATGTAAAAATGTGAATGCTAAGAGTATTTAAATTTTCCAATAAGCAATGAGGAAGAACTCAGTGGGTCACACAGGGTAATAACTTTAATTGATCCAAACACTAGAAACATGATGGATTAGTGATAAGAATTCCTGGGGAAGACTTTAATAAGCTACTGTTAAGAAAAATGGCATAAAATAAAACTGATGAATTGGAAGTAGTAAGCTACCTTGAAAATGATGACATAGAATAAAAGGGACGAATCAGAAGTCATAAAGGCCAGATGAAAGAAAAGGAGAAGATAAAATAGGTACGAGGAGGGAGCAAAGGGCATCTTGCAGTCTTTTTTGAGCTGATGTCAGCTAACCCTTATCCTAGGAATTATGTAAATGTTTGCTCAGAAACTGCTTCTATCACTTGCATTTAAACACAAATTCTCCAGCTGTGTGAAATCAAGTTTAATGGACTAGAACATTAAACCTTTCTGCTGGTAAAGAATGTATTCTTGTAAATGTCGACAGGACATTAGGAATATGAGTGCAAACTGCACCATCTTTTCCCCAAGATTTTCTATGTTCTACTCTAGCTTAAAAAGTGGTCTTTTAAAGACTTGTCTTGACTTATTGTATTGAATTATTCAAAAATATTAAACAAACATTAACTGAACAAGCAGTATTGCCAGGGATGGAGATACAGAGTTGCATAAGGAACACATTTTTATTTAAAGGCTTCTCATTCTCACATAGGATGAAGGCTTATAAATTAATAAAATATAATCATTGCTCAGTTTCCAAAGGAGATTGGCTCCAGGATTTCCAGTAGATGCTTGATTCTTTTATGTAAAATAAAAAGTCATAGTATTTGAAATCAAAGTATACACACCTCAAATCTACTTTCAATGATCCCTAGATAACTCATAATACCCAGTGCAATGCAAATGCTACTTAAATAATTTTTGTACTGTACTGTTAATAGAATAATGACAATAAGTTTGCTTGTGTTCTTCAATAACACGGTTGGTCTTCCAAATATTTCTGCTCTACATTTAATTCAATCTCTGAATGCTGAAGCCAGAGACACAGAGGACCAATGGTATAAAGAATCCAAGGAATGAACGTTTTTCTAATTCAGAGGGATAGGAACAAGTATCAAGTAGGTTGCACTTTGTAGAGGCAATAAAAGCTATAAAAACCATGCTGTGTTGGGTTTTGAAGAATGGATAAGAACCAGTACACTAAGGGTCTGTGAATGGTCCATGTCTGAACATGGAGAAAATGTTAGCATTCCTATTTAAGGAACAAATATTATGGAAGGTAAGCAGTAAAAGATGAAGGTGGTTTAGGGATATACTGAAAAAAGAATCACAAGGCAAGTAATAAATATTCTATAGTTTAATGTTGTTAAGGATAAAAAGCATATTGGTAGAGGAAATATTAAGCATAGAGCAAGATTTTACCACTAAGCCATGAACCTAGCCCAGTGGAGTTTAACATTAACTTAAGAGATATAGTGAACCAACAACTTTCTTTTCCATTGTAAGGGAACAAATTGCCTTATTGTTAGTAATTGTCCAGAGACACCAGGATTGTTTGTAGCCCAGTACTCTGCTGGTTATGTACGTCTTCAGCATACATGGGGTGTCTGAAAGGTTGTGGTGTTCTGTTCTTTAAATTGTAGTGGCAAGCAGAAACATGAAAATGACACCCAGAATTTGGAGGCAGATTTATTTTACATTGATGGGCATGGATTGGGATAATTCCCAAAATATTAGGCCCTGATCTCTGGTGGTCTAATCTTATATGGAATAAGCAAGAAGGAAGTATAGAAGCAGAGTACTTGGTTGTCTTTGATTGGTTCTTACAATTTATACCACAGAGGTCAGCTGTTTCTAGGAGACAGAAGCAACCAGAACTGCAACAGGAACTATTTATTACCTGGACAAGTAAGAAACTAAAATACACTGGCTGGGTGGGGGTGGGGGGCATATTCTGTCACAAAACCTGCCATTTCAAACAAAATAATGTCCATACTTTCTAAACATATTGCTTAATTCTGTCATGACACACTGAAGTACATTGATATCACTTGCCATAACCACTTAAATCAATCCATCCTACCTGCTTGTCAAAAGCTTACCACAAGCTTCTCACTTACATAACCCCCAGGTTTAAAAAATTCATCAGTAAAGTGGCAAGACTGTGCACTAAAACAGTGTAAGCCATGATATGGAATAAAACAAGTAGAGATAGGAGACATTAATTAAAGTTAGTATTGAATATGGAAATGAATGAAAAAATGATTTTTTTTTTGAACTATGGTGATACCATTCCCTGGAAACAAAAAAGAGCAGAGAAATAAGAAGTGAGACCAAAGAAAATGATTTTGGTTAGAAATAGTGTATTCCTATCCAATTAGGGAATCTAAATAAATACATACAGTAGATAGAAGGTACAAATTTCTGGGTAGCAGTGAAGGAAGAGACATATGCTCTTTTTCATCGGGAACATGGAGTGGTAATTAAGAGTATAAAAGTAGTTGGGTAAAATATTCAAGAGAAAATAGATTACAAAGAAATATAAAAGACTAATCATTGGTTAATTAAAACAGTTTTATTTTTGTGATTCCAGTGATGATCCACTGAAAAAAGGAGTCAGAAAGGCAGTGAAAAACTACAAACCAAAGGGAAGGACCAAAAGGAGACAAAAGTGACCAACAGCATCCAGTGTCACAGAGGTCAAAGGTTAGCACAAGAAAAAGTATCAATGTATTTCCAGTCACATGGTCACTGGTGACCACAGATTTGCTACAGAAGTAGTCACAGATTCCAGATAGCGGCAACAAAGATTCCATTAAAAAGTCAGGAAATGGAGATTAATGATTGTTCCTTTTTTAAAAAGCTTAGGTAAGTAGGGACAATACATAGAGAGTACCATTTTTAAAAGAAGAGAAATTCCTTGGAGATGTTTTTAGGAAAAGAGCTTCTGACAGTTTCAGAGGCTAACGCTATGGAGCCTGCAGAAAGCAGCTGAAGACCGAAGGGAGATGAAGAGAGACCTTAGCAACAGCTAAGCACACCGGCAGCACGGGAAGCAATGTAAGTAAGAAAACAGAGACACTTTCTAGCACCAAGTTAAAGGGACAAGGGTTTGCGAGGGTTTGCTGACATCCATTTGCTCTTCAGGAAAGAAGTGGAAAGTGAGACTACTTCACTGTATCAATTTTTGTTCTAAATTTCTAGGACAACACTTGTGATACGGAATCAGCAAGAACAAAAGTGAGAGAAGTGGATTTTGACATGGAGGGGCAGGAAGGTAGGTGGGAAGAGCAAGGAGATTTTAAAAGAATCAGTCTGTATTATATACATGTACCCACTCCCAAAGTGATTGTGAACTGTGTGCACGGCAAACTTGTGTGAATGCATAAATAAATAAATACTTACCAACCTCTAGATATGTTGCTGTTTTATAAAGATTTAAAATAGCTGCTAAAGAAATTAGAGGAAGAGGCTGATTATGGATGTGTGAAATCATTTCTGATTCTACTGAGTCAGTTCCATGATTAGAAGAGTACATTTGTGGCACCAGTCTGCACAGTTTTTGCCATTTTAGGCCTATACCTCATGGACATGAGAGAGGTGGATAAGTTTACCTGGAGTTTGGGATTCTCAGTGTGAGTGTGGTAGGAAGAGCAAGGCATTGAACTGTGACCACGGTGACAAGAAAGTAATAAAATGATAGGAAGTAAAGATAAATTTGGCTAGTTACAAATGTAAGATAAAAACCATGTTGATAAGGAGACATAAAACAATGTCAACTGAAGAGTAATTTGGAGAATGCAAGACAGAAAATGATAAAGAGACACAGGAAGAAAGGAAAAAACAGAAAGACAGACAGAAAGACAGAAAGAAAGGAGAAAGAGATTGAGAAAAATAAATGACTAATCGTGATAAAGGAATGATATATGGAAATTTGTTTCACAGTCAAATAGATAAAAAGACAACAGCAATATTTTTGAAAATTAGTAAATTAGATTATATCTTACCTATAGTTGAAAATAGAGGGAATGTTATATGTAAAACTTGGAATGACTCAAACACTAAAATTGTATAAGACTATGAAAGAAGTAGGAATGGCAAAAGAATGAAATAGATGTATCAACATAGTTAATGAATGTGAATATTCATCAGGAAACAAAAGGAGCCAATGGCAGCATGATGTAGGCAATGATTTTGATATAGTTTTAACCGAAGAACTTATGTAACAAATATTTTAAAATGCCAGAATCTAGATGTGGGAAGGCACAGTACCACTTACTTTCTGTATCAATTGATTGAAGACTGATATCAGAGAATGAGAAAATAGACATCCATCATTGCAAAAACTAAAAGTTGTTTTTTGTTAAGGCAGGTTGTAGCAAAGCACCATGTATTAATGTATCCATAGAGATATGGATACCTTAATAGTGCCACAGACATACAAGGGAAAAAAGACTTCGGGTGGGGTAAGAGAAAGACCATGAATGGTGGCTGTGTGTAGGGTAGGATGGAAGATGTGGCAGTGAAAGGAGCAGTGAAATTGATTTGTGAGATTAATATGTTTGGTTTAGTTTCTTTGACAGGATGTGATGTACACATAATACTTTTCAGGTTTTTAAAAGTTTATTTTATATAATAATGATTTAATGTAGTCCCAAAGGATATCAACTGGTGTTGTTGCTAAAATTGGTATTTGAGCTTGAAATATTCATAAATTTACTAGTGTGCATTGAACAGACCAGTCAAATGCTACAGTAGAACTGCCACTAAAATATTATCTGATACCTCCACTTCAGCTTCTATTGCGAAGCATGGTGTTATTGGTTAGAGAAAATGTATAAGAAAGGACTTTACATTGAAAAATGATTGACCAAGACTGTGATAAGATGGCCTTAGATTTGATTGTTGTAGTAGAAAATGAGAAAATGTACTTAAACTCAATATGGCATGACATCAGGCTACTGAGTCAGTCTGAGAGAGTTCCTTTTGGTCGAACTTTGTACAATCTTAGCATGAAAATAAAGGACAATGATATATTACAAGGGATTCATAAAGCTAGAGTCCACTATTCCATACAAACCATAAAGAGATAAACGGAGAGGACAGAAAGAGATTTGCTTATAACAGAATGCCAACTACGACTGGTACATGCGGAGGTGAGAGTTGCATGTTTCATTTTCTGTCTTCATTCATTGTCTATTGCTGTAACAAGATGTTTGAGGCTGAGAAATTTATAAAGGAAAGAAATTGATTTAGGCTTATGAGTGTAGATAACAGAAACCTTGGATTCAATCTTAGAACAGCAAATGACATTAATACAGAATTTACAAAATACAAATGAAGTCTCTGGTTTAATACTAAAGTGACCAATTTATTTCAGTTCTGGGAGAACAGTATATGAAAACTGCATTGTCATTGAAATTTATGTAAACTTAAAATTATCCCATATTTAAAGTTTATAAGAAAAGTATGAGAAAAGGCAGAAAGACATTTTAAGACTTCCAATATGACACCTCAAGAAAGACCCAATATCACGACGCAGTTAGGAATGCATAACTTGTATGTAACCACAAAGAAAATTAGACAAATATAAGTTCAGAATATTTTCTAATACAAAACAATATTGCATTACTCAGAAGGGATGCATAGATTAAAAGCTATCCATGTCACAACTACCAAAGAAATGCCAAATTGGGAAATCCCAGACTGAAATAGATTAACACACATGACAACTAAATAACATGTTGGGTCTTGTACTAGACTTTATCTTGGCAGGGAAAAGTATTATAGTACAAGTACATAAGTGGTGCAATAGAAAGAAATTAGAGCATGAATGGTAAAATACAAAAATATACTTACATTGTTTATATTTGATTAAATAGGAAAATTGTTCTGCATTTGTATAGTGAAATATTTTAAGGAAATATACACTGAAATACTTTGAAGTTAAGGGACATAGTATATGGTTTTCATCTCACAGAGCTCTGAAAGTTAAACATTTTGTAAAAACCCAGATAAATAGAAAATAGGGCACAATTTTGAATTTTATCTACACTGGCACATAGTTGGTTGTATATACTTGTAAATTTTTATATTGGAACCATTCTATTGCATCTATTAGGAAGAAACAAATTTTTTTCTAACAAAGGTAGTGAAACTGATACTTATGGGGAACAAATACAGTAGCAAAATTTTTAAGCTGAAAGGAGCACCTTAACATGTTGGTTTTAGAAATATCTTTCATGTGTGTATCCCCAAGGATTTGAATAATGCTTTGTAAATAAAAGATGTTCTGAACTCACTTGCTATAAGAAAGAAACAATGAGTGACTACATGGATATTACTAGAAAAGGTATCTTTAACTTGGAACATATGACAGTCTTTTGTTTCTGCTAAGTATTTGAGGCAATACAATTTTATAATACTTTATCAGATACACATAGGTAGTATTTGACATCAAGAAAATAACTGCTTTAGCTCTCTCCAGCCACCATGGGAAGGAATTTACAGAGTGTCTGAAAATATAGTTAAGAGAAGTGATCCCATACTATGGTTTAGAATTGAACCAGCAGCTGAGGCTGTGTTTTATAGTCTTGGGAAAATCTTGTTACACATCCATGCATCAGTTATTAGGCTGGTGAGTTATGATAATTAACAGAGAAGCATCATATTTCCATGTCACAAAGCTAGAGTTACATAAGGTCAAAAGGCCACACATTTTAGGCTGTGTATCTTAGTCTGGTTCCTTCTGCCACATTGTTGAGAATCCTCATTAAAATAATGTTTGGGTTTTACTTTTGCTGTTTTGGACAAGCCAGGTGTATTTGCTATAGGTTAAATGTGAAATACAAAAATAGAAATTGGTTGGAAGTTTTCAAACATAGCGAGTTAACTTAAAGCATCCAAAAATTACACTGAGGTGATCTGAAGTGACATGGATTTAAAAGAAAAAAAAAAAAGGCGCATTTCTTGGATGAATCCTTACAATGTATGGGCACACAATCTTCTATTGTGTGTACATAGATAAAGTGCTTTTCTTGTTTATATGGAGAGAGTCTTCTGAGACTACTATCTCTGCTTGATATTTTCAACTGGACTTGCCCACCATGTAAATGGGTGTGACATGTACATAATCTCTCAGGTTTGCAAAAGGTGATTAATTAAGGATTATATTGTAATGAATCTTCAGATAGTCACGCTATGACATTTTCTCATAGTATTACTTTTTGCTGAAGAGGGACCCAGGAAATTATGTATTGCTCTTAGTAATCTAAATGAAAAACACAATTTTATTCTTCTATTTCTCTAAGAAAATTCCTATATAAGCAGTTGCTATGTTTTCCATTTCAGTAACTATTCTGTAATGGAATTTTAAAAAGCTGAAACAGAAATGTAGGCCATTTTTATAGCTCCCTCAGTGCCCAAGGTATCTGCTTATCAAAGTGGTTTTCAATGTGATGAGTTAAACACTAGAAAGGAGGTGACTGGGGGAAACAAAGCTTTCAGCCTTCAGACAGAATGTGAAATTGCAAACGGTTCCATTGCCTATGTATTAGTATAGAACCAGGATCTGCGGCTCTGTTTTATAACACTGAGCAAATCCCTTTACACATTGATGCATTCGTTAATAGGTTGACGAGTTGAAGTTTTCCATCTTGTCTTAATTAATATTTGCATATTGTGGGCCTTTGGATGAGCATCTCTACAAGGAAAAAAAAAATGTTCCCCAGTAGAAGGAAAAAGAGAAAATTAAGACAAAGTTTCAGTGAGCGGCAGTGAGTAGCAAACAGACTTTATATTACATCAGGATAGTTTGGCACATTAACATTATCACAGCATCACAGGAATTTGGAAAACACAGATGACTAAAAAGATATTATTAAATTGGGTCATGGTAGGGAAAGCGCATACAAATAAAATGAGAGAGATGAAATCATTGATAATACTCAAATAGGGTCTTCAGAACAGACCCTATTTCCTAAGAGCACAATCTGCTCTAGGTATAGCCTGACTACAATCCTATCACCTTAAAAGAGCTCCACCTGTGGGCTTTAATAGTAAAGGATAACATTCCAGCCCTGGGTCTCAAAAGACCCATGACATTTCTTTATCAAAAATATATTTAGTCTTTTCATAAGAGTCATCGAGGTCTTAACAGTGCCAACATTGTTCAAAATTCCAATTCCTAGGTTTCTTTTGAGACGGAAAGGAAAATCGTAGCTGTGAGCCCCTGGAAAACTACAAAAATTTCAACATTGGCAACATACAATGGTACAGGGTAAACATTCCCATCCAAAAGGGACAAATTGGGAAACAGAACTGAGTGAGACCAATGGACAGTAAAACCCCCGGTGGGGGTCAAACATCAATAATTCCTATAATTCTGTGTCCAGCACCTGGAACAGGTGGTGGTGACGTATTAGGTCCAAGGGGCTTGGGTTGGCTCATCTGTGTGGTACTGTTGGTTACAGTCCACGTGCCGGCAGGGGATAGGGGGTCTTGGGGTTAGGTGGGGATGTCTTAACACACTGCTTGCAGCTTTTCCACATTCCTGGTTTATTCAACTTCCTGGCGTCCTGGGGGCACTTTGAATTTACTCGCACAGTTTCACACATTATCCTTTGAAGCTGCGTCACTCCCCTACCTTCTTTTGAAGCTTGGGTGGATTCCACAACTCTTGCATTGTGCATCCCTGAAAATTAGCACCATCTAGATGACATTAAGACACGGCTCCAGAGGCCTCCAAGTGCTTTGCTGGCTTAACCCAGTCCTGAGGTTCTAACTCCCTCGGTGACCCTACTGGATTAGGGGACCTTGTTACTCTGTTCCTAAATGAAAGTGTAACAGTTTTGCCTCCTTGAGGCTGTAAAGGTTGGGATCTTGCTAATTTCTGAGATGCCCACCAGGCATTTTCTTATTGTCATGATGCAAAACATTTGACTTCTTTTTAGTGTTAACCATTTAAGAAGTCTTTTCTCATCTCAAACTTCTTAGGGACTTCCTTTTTGGCCCACCAGCAAAATGTTTCAAATAATCCAATCTCTGCATTTTGGTCTGTCTTGGTTGCAGTTTTCTCATTTCTGGGACAAAATATCCAACACTCAAAATGGAGAAAGCAAGGGTTTATTTAGCTCAGTTTGTGGAGGTTTCAGTCCATAATCAGCTGACTCCAAGCCTGGGTAGCACAGCACAGGGGCAACACTTCAAGGCGACAAAAGATAGCAGAGCAACAAGAGTAAAAGGGGGACAAAGCAAACCTCTTTTCTTTCCTTATATTCTACACGGGTCCTCCCTTGCCCCCACCCTAGTCTCAAAACCTCCTTGCCTTCCTCTTCACCAGATGAGGATGTTTACAAGGTAAAGACCCTGGCTCCCTGCTGGGTATCTTAAACTTCTAAACTCACATTGACACAATGTATCAATCCTACTGATCAGGGTAAATACGGTTAAAAACCGGCAGAAGGACCTATGCCACATTCTCAGTAAGAGACTAGTACAATGCTTTTAATCTCAGCCTCCTACAAAGTCTCAAGGCGTAAGAAAATGTAGACTTTTATTTTTCTTTTCCCAGAATATAACACAGATGGTCCTTGTCCCCCAGTTGAAACCTCCTGACCTTGGCTCTGCCAATCTCCATTTCTATCAACATTTTGGTGTTCGGAATTTTGAACAGAGTTTCCCATGAAACTCAGTTTACAGCATTGTAGGGCTTATCGAGGTAGCTGCTTAAAACTTTTCCAAACTTTCAAAGGCTTCTAAAAAACCTAGTCAGATATGGTCACTGCAACAACCCTGTCTAAAATCAAAATGCGGTTTAGTCACAGTTCCATCGTTTAGGAAACAATAACTTTTTTTTTTTTACTCCATGGAAAAAAATAAAACAAGATTTTATAACAAATAATAGAGAGTAACAATGACAATATATTGTCTATTGTTATCTTCAAAAAGTAGTTACTTAGAGTACAAAATATGAGCATAAAAATTCGCCAAACAATATTAACACAAAGCTTTCTTTTCAGTGAACTAAGAAAACTAGTCATCATTTTGTAATTTTTTTTTCCTTTTTCTTTTCTTCCTGTTATCTCCAGTTTAAAAGAGTAGAGGTCTATGTGGGTACACAATTTCTAGGGGTTTCTGCCCATAGTTGGCTAGGTCCAAGCCAGAATGTGCTCACATCTCTTGTTACTTTACCTGACTGCATACCCAGCTCTAAAGATAGAGCCACAATTTCCAAAAGCCTTCCAAAAGTCCATCTCTGAGTGTATAACTGTCTCAGTACATCCAGATATAAACTATAATGAAATGCAAGGTACAAGAGAACAATAAAAATGAGGCAGAGGAAAATGCAAGCTTCTTCAACTTTGCCTACTTCTGGATATATCTAATGTACCATCATTTCTCAATGATTATATGACCTTACTAAAGCCCTTACAAACTCTATTCACTAACAGATCTCATTTATCCTCAAATTGAAACATTCATTCACCCATTTTTACATAGTAATGTGATGTAGATGTAGAAGTTTATTAACTTAAAACTTTTACCTATATCTATATTTTAAAATATTTAATCAAAAGGCAATATTAAAATACAAGTGATACCCATTATTCTGATTTACAATTCAGCAGAATCCTCATGTGATCTGAGACTCATTCCATAGTCTTTAAAGCTTCTGTACCCAAGAAGAATTTCTCATTATGTTCTGCTTACTATATGCTAGGATTTTTTATATTGCTCCTCCATACTGTTCTATATCCATTGCCCAATTTTAAACCCATTTCCATTTTTTCAAGTATTCATTATTGACAAAAGTGCCACTTTTTGCAATCAATTCTCTGTATTAATTTTTTTCATTACTATAATGAAATACCTGAGCTGGGTTTGTTTGTAGAGAAAAGAGGCTGTCCTTGGATCACAGTTCTTATCAAAAGATAAAGACTTATAGCTTCTGATGGTCTTATTGCTAATGCAGTGGCAATGAGGTAGAGGGAATCACATGGTAAGAGATACACACACACACACACACACACACACACACATGCACGCATGGAGAGAGGGAGAGAGAAAGGAGAGAGAGAGAGAGAGAGAGAGAGAGAGAGAGAGAGAGAGAGAGAGAGTTGAGTTTCACTCACTGTTTTTGTACAGTTACCATAACTCACTCATGGGGACTCTACTCTGGTAACATCATCTAATCCAAATTTCACCCCTAACTCTATATCTATATATGCTATATTTAAAATAAGTTTTCAGTCTCTTAATACTTCACGGTGGGGATTAAATATCACCATTTGAACCTTTGGGAGACACTGAAATCATATTCAAACTACAGCATGTAAACGCTTTTAAAAACTGAGTTAAAAATTGAAAATTATAAGGATGCCTAAAAGGCATCCCTTGAACACCAAGAGTATGTTGACCAGTGATAGATAAAAACAAGAAAAAATAAAGGAAACGGGCGTAGTATTTTTACTTTCAGAAATTTCATCAGCATAAAAAAAAGAATGTCTAAAATAGTTTGAGGATCAAAAACCTGAGAAAACTTCCCCTGAGGGAAGTGATACCTTAAGTGTTTAGCATTCAAGACATTTCGAGCAATAGAGCAAATATTTCTGTAATCCTAGCCGGCTGAGCTGAAAACATGATTCAGAATTTTTCAATAGTAAAAAGAAGAGGGAAGTGGGGACTAATAAATAGTCTCAGGGAACTAGACTGAACCACAAGTTTAGGAATAATGAGATGTGGTTGAGGGTAAAGTGTACACATGGGAGAGGTCAAGTTGAGGGTAAGTAGCTCTCAGTTGATTCCTATGATTTGTTCACACAAGAACCCCCCCAATGTTTGTAGTCTTTGAGGTCCATATAGAAAGGGAGATATACAAAATATGAACATTATCAGCTTCTTGCACTACCAGCATCTGCTGTATCTACAAATAACGTACAGCTCTAGTTGAAGCTGCGATGATATTCAGTAAACTATGTCAACCAAGTCTTCATTTTTTAAAGTTTTTTTCTCCTTACCTCTGTTCAGAATGTAGACTTCATGTTAATATTTATTTGCCATACATTGCCATATGGGTAAAAAGCAGGAGAGAGAAGGAGAGAGGATGATTATATCAGGCAGAATTAAAAGAAGTATTTGAGGTTAATAAGCTTCTCCTACCTCTGACTCTGATACAAAGAACACATAATAGTGCAATTAAATAAAAAGACGTTCTACAGTCAATGTACGTGGAATGCTTTGGCAAGGTTGCTATGTGTAGTGAATGTATTAAGACAAGTAGAAACCACATATTAAGAAATAGTTTATAAAATAAGTTTATAATGAATATTCATTTTTAATCCTAGCTTTTAAACTTTATATTCTTTGTAAAGAATTGAATGTGGCTTATATAATTAATGTAATATAAAATTATACTTTACAAAGATCTGAGATAATCAAAGAATAGTAAGAGTGAGCTATACCACACACCCTAAATTAAAAATTCACACAATAAAAAAGCTCTACAAAGAAGTGTGAGCTATTCAAAAGAGTGATGCTGAAAGATTATTCATTGTCTATTTTTAACCTGTCAGACTTTTTAAAATGTATACACACTCAAACTATTTAATAGTCTTTATTTTTACTCAACAATACATTGAAAATGTATTTTCATGCTAATAAATGCATACAAATGTCATTTTAGATACTCTATTATATTCCAATCTACAATTATGTCATATAGCTATAAAAACTAGTACTTGGTTTTTTTGTATTTAAATTCTTTCTATTGACTAAGTATCATAAATAAGCAATGTATGTCATAGAACAGATATACGGCTAATCATTCATGGCAGAAAAGAGAAAGATTTTTATCCAAATCGTTGGCAAAGCTGAAAGACTGAATTTTAAACTTTGCTCTGAAGAAATAATTTCCAGAATAATACCATGAAACAAGTCCAGTAAGATAATAACCTAATTTTATTCCAATGTTGAAGATGTGGCTATCAGGAAACAGTTTTTGAAGCACTTAATGCTTCAAAAGAGGGCTATCACCAGTGGGCTATCTCCAGTGCCACACACATGAACCATAATTCAGGGAGCAGCCACCACTGAAACTTGTGGCCCTACTAGATCTCTTAGCTATCATTTTCAGAATATAGAAGATGCTGCTGCTTCCTTACCTGCTCAGTAAACTGCCAAGCTATAATCCAGATCTTAGAAAGCTACAGCACCGGGACATGATCCTAGAATTCGCCACAGGTTAGACTGGCCCTGATAACGTTGGTGTTACAGGACTTGCCTCTCTCCCTGTAAGTGACTGGTACATCGGATGTTGCCACAAAGCTCCAGTGTGGGCAATACTGTACTGGGTAACAGAACATAGAAGGAACCAATAAATGTCCTCCCGGTCAAGTCTTTTTGCCAAAGGACATGGAAATTCACTTGCATAGGTGAATCTAAGTCACATCAAGAATGCTCGATTCAAGATAATCTGTGAGATAAATATTTTTAGCTTTTCTAAGAAGTGTGGGATGGAAGTTAAGTGCTAAATCCACATATTCCCTGAAGTTACTTGATTGTGAAGCTCTGGTCAAGAGACAGCCTGATTCCAATGGACATTGTCATATCACTTATTGCAAAAGTGAACAAGTTGATAAATTTCTATTATTTTCAAAAATGTTATCCAGTATTATCATTCTATGGAAAACTTGACAAATCTGTCTAATTTCTCTAAGATAAATCTCTATAAGAGAATTTTATGACTAATACTATAGGCACAATTGCTTATGCACAGTAAGAAGTAAAATGTATACACTGGTTAGTTTCACACAGCAAAGTGCAAGGGGGAAAATTTTTCAACATTTCCTATGCAGAGTGCTAACTCATCAATCTAACCTTTGCTTTGTGAGAGATTCTACTGCTTTGTAATTAAAATGTGTAACACTTAGTAATCAAATTAGCCAGATTTAAATAAATGCATTGATCATTTGCATTTCTGTGGGAATTAGTATTTAAGTTTCTACCGAGTTTTTAAATATAATTTTTACAATTACACATAATTGATATTTATAGAAATGTTTTAACATTTGTTTTATATTTTAAAGTAATTATCTTTATGTATGTCATGTCTAAATAGCCACATATTATATATTACAGCATGAAAGGAGGATTCCCATGCAAATATTTGTTAGATAATTTCCCTCTCCTGACTATAAAGTCACACTTTTTTTTTCCCTTTGGTCTGTTTTGAGACAGTGTTTCACTATGCAGTTTAGACTGGATTTGAACTGACTTTGTAGCCCAGGCTGGCCTCCAACTCATAGGGATCATCCTGCTTCAGCCTCTTGAGTGGTGAGACTTCAGAAGTGCACCCACACACCCAGTCACAATCAATTTGATTTGGATTTGTTTTTAATATGTGGGACTATAAACTGAGAGATGTTGAGATAGGTGATTCTTTAATTACTAAATCTTATAGATCATTCGGTGATTTAAAAATATTTTTGGAGGCATCAATTCCCTAAATGCAGTAATTTCACAAATCTATCTGACTCATTAGCTTTGCAGAGAGATCTAAGAACTACATTTGAAGGAATGGAACTGAGTCGTTATATATAAATGTAAAAATATTTTCTCATTTGTTCTTTTAAGGTGAGCAAGGAGAGAAACAAACAGGAGGGTGGAAGAAAAAGGAAAGCTTTAGAATGATAAATGACTTACTGTTTCAAATCTTCTGTGTTAATGAGTTTGTGTCTTTTTCATATGAATTCATTGTATTTCAATTTTTTGTAAAACTCTTATTCTTATACCTAGGCGACGAGTGCAGCAATGATATTTATTTATTGTTGAATTTCTGTTAATTTTTATGGGGTGAGGGTGTACACAGTTCCTTATTCATGTCAATTATATGAACGGAAGAATAAAAATAAATAAAGAATGTGCAAAAATCATAGTAAATAGAGAGACCGGCCTTCTTTTAATGAACTAAGTGAGTACTTGATAGTTTTACCACATATTTTTTACAGGAATATGGAAGATAAGAAACTTATACTATTGCTTCTTAGGGTGCTGACATTCTAAATCAGCCAAGTCAACAAATAAACACCATTATTTCTGACTGTGATACGTTGCTAACAATAAAGCAACTTATTATAGACAATGGCTTCAATTAGCAATCACCTAAAATTCAGTGATAATGAAATAACTTACTTGAAATAAGTATAAATACTTATTGAACTAGACCGTAGGAAGGGCATTAGCCATATTCAGTAAGATGATGAAAGGTAATATCTCAAGGATTATTACCTAGATTTTAAGTGTGGAGAAATCACAATTAAAATCTGGGATGTATGTGACAAAGAAAAATATGGAAAGTAAGATCTTTCCAGCGTGACCCTATTTAAAAAGAAATTAAGATGTGTATTATTAAAGATTAATTTGAGAACTTGTGTTGCAAAGCACTGATTTATGAATATTTGTTATTAATATAAATAGAATAAAATGATCATAGGAAGCAGGGTGATGGAAATGAGAGGGTCAGCCACTCCCATCACCCCTCTGCTATCCCAGGAACCCAAGTGAATGGTATCTGCGAAGGATGTCTTCTCCCTTTGCTACTATGAAAAGTGAGGTGAACCACTTGGAAAGGCCCAGAGACCAGAAGGAAGGCTAGTGACACAGTAGCCTACAGGGTCCCAACTAAGGCACACTGGCTGGACAGAGGAGACTAGCGGTGTCAAAACTCTGAAGCAACAAGGAAAATATGAGCTAATGGGTGACTTGACTGATGCTTTTGCAGGATAGAAAATAAGCTCAGGAAAAATCTAGAACTGAACAGAAGACATCCCTGAAGAACAGACTTTTCCTAGTGAGTGATATAACTACTTAGTACAAACATTCACAAAGAATATCACAAAACAATTTTTGAAATATGAAATGAAAAGAAAAAGAAACAAAGTGCAATCTTAGACCTCCAGGCCACTAAGAACAAGTCCAGGAGGCAATAACATAGAAGAAAATGGAATACACACACATGAAATTTCTGAAATGGTGGTAACTAAAGTAAAACAAATTCATGAGGCTATAGAGGAAATCAGATCAGAAATAATCTCTCAGAAAAAGAAAGAAAAATGTCCACAATTTTTGCTCAGCAAATCTAGAGCTGAGATGATAGGAAGTGGATAGAAACAGTGAATAATTAATACAGGAAAGAAACAGAATGAATGAAATGGATTCAGACAGATATACAGGAAATAAAAATTCCATTGAAAACTGGCAAATGAACTGAAGACAGACTTTCAGACTTGAAGACAGGATCATGGCTAGTTATCATGACAGGGAAGATCTCTTGAAAATAAAGAAGAAGCTCAGGAAACCACAATTCAACAACTATAAGATGAGGCAAAGAAAACTTATATAAGAATAATTGATGTGAATGAAAAAGCAAAAGACAACACAAACGACATAACCAACTATTTGCAGAAGTAATAGCAGAAAATTTCCCAAGCGTGGGAAAAGATCAGACATTCAGAAAAATGAGGCACATAGAAACTAAGTTATCCATAACCAAAATAAATCTCCACTCAGACACATAATAATCAAGATCACAGAAATTCAGCATAAGCACAGAACATTAAAAACTGTTAGAGAAATGAAATAGATCACCTATAAAGTAAAGCCCATAATAATCATGGCAAACTTTAAGGCAAGAAGAGTTTGCAGTAAAGTATTTCAAGTCCTGAAAGAAAACAACTTCCAACCCAGAATGATGTACACTACTTTCAAAATTAATGGAGAAAAAAGACACTTCCATGGCAAAGAATGCCTGAAGAAATTCATGGCCACCAAACCAACACTACAAAAGATACTGAAAGATATTCTAGACAGACACAAACATGTCCACAATTTGAAGAACAACAACAGGAAGAAATCATGAAGCAGGACAAGCAATTAAAGAGAGGGCCAAGGTAGGGAAACAACAGCAGGGAAAAACCACATAACAAAGACAAGACAATTCATATCTGTTAAAACCATCAAGGTACTTGGCCTAAATTCACCAGTCATAAGAAATAGTCTGGTAGAATAGATCAAGAATCAATATCCAATAATATTCTGTATAGAAGAAACACATTTAACTCAAAAAGAAATTCATAAACTAAAATTGAAGAAGAGAAAATATTTTATGCAACAGGAACCCAGAAAAAAAACAGGAATAATTATTCTATTTCCAGACAATGTGAACTTCAAGCCAAGAATGATCAAAAGACATAAAGAAGATAACTAATTACTTGTTAGGGAATAAAAAATCAAGAGGAAGAGATAACGATCATAAATATATATGCACCAAATATCAGAGCTCTCAACTAAACAAGACAAATATTGATAAACATTGTCTTGGTTAGTTTTCTCTCATTGCTGAGACAAAGTACTTGACACCCAAAATTAAGGAAGGAAAAGTTTTTTTAACTTACATTTTTTGGAGGTTTCAATCCATATCTAGCTGGTTCCAAGGCAGAGTGGTGTGGCTAAGGGCAGCTGTTCATAGCAGCTGCAAGTGACAAGGGTGAAAAGGGCAAAAAGGGAAAGCACACCTCTTTTCTTCCCTTATATTGTATGCTGCCTACCTGCCCCTGGGTTGGTGGAGTGCTCCACCACCAATTCCAGCAGTCAACAACGAACCAATCCCAAATGCTAGATTCAACCACTTTCAAATGGCCTGCACTCCCTATCTGGATGAGACTTTGAGGGGACATCCAAATTTAAACCATAACAGACACAAAAAATCAAATGAACAATAACACAATTGTCACAGAGGAAACAATAACCTTGGTCACAAAGAGACAGATCAACAAAACAAAAAATCAGGAAAGATGCAACAAAACTGAACCACATCCATAATAGATGGACTTAGTAGGCATTTTCAGTGTTCCAACCAACAACATCAGAATACACATTCTTCTCAGTCAGACATGGGACATTCTCTAAAACAGATCATATACTTGTCCATAGAGCATGCTTTTAAGTAAGTTCAAAGAAATTGAAATTTTGCAATGCATATTATCTGCAATAAAATTGAAAATTAACACTAAAAGAAACTGCAAAAAATCCATAAACACAAGAAAATTAAATAATACCTTCTTGAACGACCAGCAGGTCACAGAAGAAATTTAAAAAGATATTAAAATACCTATGATCAAACAAAAAAGCAAATACAACTTACAGAAATCTGTGGGATGCAATGAAGGCAATCCTAAAAGGGAAACTTATAGTAGGGAATTCTCACATGAGGAAAACAGAATGACACAAATGAACAACCTAATGCTACACTTGAAGTGTCTAGAAAAAGAAGAACAAGTCAAGCCTGAAGCCTATATAAGGGAAGAAATTATAAAGACCAAAACAAAAGTTAATATAATTGAAACTAAGAAAACAATATAAAGAATTAATGAATTAAAGATATGGTTCTTTGAAAAAGTAAACAAAATTGATAAACCCCTAGACAACCTTATAAAAAGAGGAAAGAAAAAACTCAAATTTATGCAGTAGGAATGAAAAGTATGAAATCACTATGGATCCTACAAAAACTCAGAAGATCATTAATGCCTACTTCGAAAATCTTTACTCACATAAGATAGAAAACACAGAAAAAGTGAATAGATTCCTAAAAACTTATGAAATACCACAGCTAAGTCCAGTAGATATAAAAATTTTGAGTAACCTAATATCAATTAATGAAAATGAAAATTTAATTAACAACAAAGAAAAGCTCAGGTCCTGATAGTTTTATGGATATACTGTGTAAGGAACTTACAGATGATTTAATGCCAATACTTCTCAAGATCTTTAATGAAATTTAAAAGGAAGAAATTCTCTCTAACTCATTCTTAAAGGTAAATATTACTCAGATAACAAAACCAGAGAAAGTCTCAATGAAAAAAAGGAACTATAGGCCAGTCTCCTTAATGAACATAGATGCAAAGATCCTCAATAAAATCCTAGCAAACGGAATGTAGCAAATCATCAAGACCAAACCACCATGACCTAGTGGGATTCATTCCCAGGATGCGGGGATGGTTCAACAAATGCAAATCAATAAACATAATACACTGTATCAACAGAGCTGAAGTCAAAAATCACATGATCATCTCAATAGATGCAGAAAAAGCTTTTTATAAAGTCCAGCATTCAAAAAAAAAAAAACCCTACTGAAAATTGGAATAGATGTCTCAACCTGAATCTGATCATGCCATGCATGATAAACTAACAGCATCATATTAAAAGAACATAAGCTGAAAGTTTTCAAGCCAGAATCTGGAGCATGACAAGGATGTCCACTATCACCAATTCTATTCGGTATCATTGAGGGAACATTAGCCAGGGAAATTTGACAAGAAAGATAAATAAAAGGAATATGGATAGTAAAGGAAGAAGTTAAACTATCATTATTCACAGATGACATGATACTCCACATAGAAGACCCAAAAATTCCACCAAATGATGTCTAGAGTTAATAACCCAATTCAGTAGCATAGCTGGCTACAAATTCAACACTCAAAATTAGTAGCATTCCTGTACACAAAAAACAAGCTTACTGAGAGAGTAATTAGGGAAACTATCCCCTTAACAATAGCACCCCAAAAATGAAATAATAAGGAATCAGTCTAACAAAGGATATCAACGTTTTAAAATGCAGATCCAAGAGGATATCTGAAAATGGAAAAATATCCCTTGCTCATGGAAGGAAGTACCAACGTTGTGAAAATGGCTTTCTTCCCCAAACTGTTATACAGATTTAATGCAATCTCAATCAGTTTACCTTTATCATAGCTCAGAAAACTACAGAAAACATCCCTAAATTTCATTTGGAAACAGAAGAGACCTAGAACAGCAAAGGCAATCCTGGGAAACAAAGGCAAAGCAGGAGGTATCACAATCCTTGATTTGAAATTATACTATAAAGCTACTATAATAAAATTGGCATGGTACTGCCAAAAAAAACACACCTAAGGACAAAGGGAATAGATTAAAAGAAATAGACAAAAATACAAACACACTCAGTCACCTTAAAGGGGCAAAATATGTAGATAAAGTAGACCCACATGTGTAAATATCATATTGTCTCCCTAGAGTAAGAAACTAAAGAAGTAAAAATCTACAATAGATATTGCAAAAGAGAAAGAAACAGTTCAAAAATAAAGAGCAACTGGGATAGGTGAAAAAATAAAAGAAGGAAAGGAAAGGAAAAGTAAATACACACACACATGCATATATGCAAAAAGATGGCTAAAATAATCATACTACTTATTTATCTTGGTTCATTAAAAAACAGTTTTTTGTTTGCATTTTTTGATCAATTATGCATGCCTATATCTTGTAATCTGAGAAACTGCTAAGAAGATAACAATACACAATATATTAACCTTTGTCAATTTCCTATCATCCTGCTTTTGAAATACTGTATCTTGGTTTTTATTGTTTTTTCTCTTTAACATAAAATTTAAAACATGGAAAAAGCAATGTACCCTCATTCATGCATGTTGCCTCATAAATTATATACATATGAGTTATGATTATAAATATAATGAATGTTTAAATTGAAAATACTATTACAGCAAAAGACTTATTTTCTTTAATCCACTTCACAATGCTGTCCACCATTAACATGCTTATCTCCCATTTTTGTCACTTTTTGAAGCAGTTCTGGAAGTACTCTTTGGTGAAGATTCTTAGTTGCACTGTGCATTTGCGTCGACTTCCTGACTTAATGCAAAATGTTTACTTTTCATGGTTGGTTTCACTTTGAAGAAAAGCCACAAGTCACACATTACCAGCACAGGGCAAGCAGGTGAGGGCATACTGTGATACGCTTATCAGCCCGCCTTACCAGTGAAAGCCACTCAGCAGCAGCATTGCCTGCATCTTTAAAGATTGTATCTCCTAGAAACACGTATATAAAAGAACTTCCATAGCTACTGTAGACAGTGGCAACAACAACGGATTCTGTGTTCAAAGAAAAAGTGAGTATTCTGAGAGCAATATTACAGGTCATGTGAATTTTGCTCTAATCATTCTTAAAATTTATTTATCAATCATTTTTATCACCATTAATGTTGCTTTAATGTGTAAAACATACTCAAGATAGACAATTCAATTGTGAAATGAATGCACCTATAGATAATATCCCATATATTTCTTTGTCATGTCAGAGCAGATGCCAAACATCCTCAGAGCTTTCTGTGGTTCAGGGTAGATAGTCACTTGGGGAGTCTTTATTCCCTATATACTTTCACCTTAGAGGAGTAGAAAAATTATGCAAACTTGTATTTTTCTTTGTCTTATGTCATAAGGAAATTCTGCTCATAAACCTCAGCCATATCCTTGAGTTCAATATTTCTGATATGAATGTAAGGAAAGTGACCAATTTTTATGACAAAAGTACAAGATAGATTCTTATGCACAAACACACTGCCTCAGTGATCCCTGCTGCTGCGAACTGAATGTTGACAAAGGTTGAATATAATTATCGATGGTGTTAGATCTTAGAATCATCAGTGGATCAATACTAATTTGGAGTTTCTGTGTTGTAACACCATGAAGTTAAACAGTGTTATGTAAATTTTAGGACTGGCAAAACTCTGTCCTTTGTATTGTTAGAACTCTGTTAGTAGAGTGCTGTGTAATCCCACTGATAAATATCACAATATACATTTGGAAATAGAGTCATAACAAGATGTTTATCTTCTTGGCTAAAGCCCATCTTCCTAGGAATTTTAATAATTTGTATTTTTAGCTTTATTCGTGGTATCACTGCATTTTCAAAACAGCCTCTGTTAGACAACTGGACACTTTGACACTGGAAAATAAAAAAAAAATTAAGCATTATAGATGAAAAATCCATATTCTCATAGTAATCTTTAGTCCTACAAGGCTGTAGGTGATGTATATATTTTTTAATTCTCTGTAAGCACCTTCTGACCTTAGTTTAAGCTATAAGCAAGCATGGCTTATTGAATGTCATTTTAAAGAGATAGGTGAAACGTTTGATGCAGGAGAGTCAGGAAGAACTCCTCTTTTACATGTTCACAGTGATTCTGGTGATTTTTTCTCCACTTTCCCTCACCTCTGCCCCCCCTCTCCTTTCTTCCCCATACCTTCCTTCCCATCTGCACAAGGTTCACCTCTCTGTTCTTTACCATCTCTCTTTAATTTTGCTTTTAAATTTATTTATATTTCAAGCCTCTCTTACTGGAAAAACCATGCAATATTTAGTATTTATGTCTGTTTTTTTTCTGCTTAGAATTACAGTCTCAAGTTCTATTTTTGTAAAAATGACTCAAATTTTCTTTATGTCTGAGTACTATACCTTCAATTCTTTTATACTTTCAACTCTAGTCTCTTTTCTCTAGAAATATCTTTACAACCCTTCTCAATTATTTACACTTTTTTTTTAAAGTTTCCTTCCTTTATGGATTGCTAGTTAAGGATATACTGAGGTATTCAGTCAAAGATAGGTTTAGAAATGGTAATCAACTTATAATAAAAAGATTAATGTGTCAAAAGACCTTGGAAAACATTCAGTCAAAAATCTCTTGTTTTGTAAATGGCAACATTAGACTTGGAGAAAATAAATTTATAGTGGGTATTCTTGAGTGTTTTACTTCCTGAAGTCAGATGAGCAATAGAAGAATCATGATTAGAATTAAATGCCTTATCAAAGTGTCTGCTAAGTAGTTTATACACATACATA
This sequence comes from Hydrochoerus hydrochaeris, assembly GCA_004027455.1. NCBI lineage: Eukaryota > Metazoa > Chordata > Mammalia > Rodentia > Hydrochaeridae > Hydrochoerus > Hydrochoerus hydrochaeris. The sequence continues at coordinate 76,676 of PVLA01002166.1, forward strand.
TATAATGTACATATATTGTATACATATATACATCTGAATTTTGTAGAAGAAATTGAAGAAGGAACAACAGACAATATAGAGCCATATGTTAACTTACAATAATCAATATACTATATTGTTTATATTATCTACTAGTTCATGTTGTGTTTTGAAGGGTTCAACCCTATAATACCAAGAAATCATTGATTCAAAAATACTTACTAGACCTTGAGTCTGTACAGATATTCTCATATGACATTCCTGAATTTTTCCCTAAGAACTGTGATGTTAATATTAGAACACTTCACAGTGTATAACTATCCTTATATCAGTACTGATAATATGATAGATAATATTATTCCCTATTTTGACAGGAGAGCTATAGCGTGAGAAAAGACCGGAAGCAGGGTTAAGGTCTAAGGTCACAGAAAAAAATGTTGAAAGTGAGACCCTTTCCTTCTCAGAATACAAGAAACTTCTTTTTAAGCATAGCGCATTTGGTCTAGAAAATGAACCTACACCAGAAACCTTTTCTCTCTAGGGCTGCACTTGTTGCTTTCTGGTAAAATAAAGCTTTTTTTTTTTTAACTTTACATTGTACATTTTGCCAATCTCATTATTGATCATTTGAGATGCTATAATGCCAGGACTAATGCAATTTGTAATTGAGTGACAGAACAATTTTTCCTTTTTAACTTCTTTATCATCAAAACCTCCAATTAGAATTTTAGGGAAAATAGGTACATTACTTGTTCCCAAAGACAATCCAGAAGCCACTTTCACACAGGAGCCCATTTTACAATGTTATTGTGTCAGAGGCTCAGAGAATAAGTGCTCAAAAAAGAAAGTGCTGTGGATATAGACTGCCGTTGCTTTGAGGAAAATCTAAAACAAAACAAAACATGCACACACAAAAACCCAAACTTCTTTTTTTTTCCTTTATGTGCTATAAGTGAATTAGATGTCAAATCTATTTGCTAATTCATCACAATTCATTTAGTAAGGGTATAACTTGCTACACACAAAGGTAATTTGGAAATCGTCCATGAAGTTTTGAAATGTGACAACTCTTTAGTTGTCATTGATGTATCTGCTGCCTCTGAACATGGCAAAGAATGCCTTTGAAGCATTCAGTGTAACCCATGCCTACTGGTGGAGGACATATTTTAATTATCTATGACCTGAAACTATTATATTTAAATAAAACATTCAGCACATGTACTGAAATACCAGCTACACGGTATTTCTGATCATGTTTAGAACTAAAATCACTTGATAAAATCTAAGAATCAAACTTGCAAACCTGTTTAGTCTTAGAGATGTTTAAAACTTATGTTCTTCATACTCATGATAAATTTATTAAAAACAATCATATGAATCCATCAGCACTAGGTCTGAAGAATATCTTAAAAGATCTTCACTGATTATGTTTAATTTGTTTGCAGGTTTGTTTATCACTATTCCCATGTTTTAGTTTCTGTCCATCTTTACTTTTCTCCTCCCAGAAACACATAGATCTTGAGATTTTCTAGACTGTCTCAAACTCTGAGTTTCTCTATAAACTATGTCTAATTCTTCCAACTTCACTCAGAGTCGTCATGCTGTACCTGGCCAGTGAGCAGTTAGTTCCTTGTCTGAGCACATAAAGTAATATAATTGTAGTTCTCAAACTATTATGGGTCCTTCTTTGTCATCCTTCCTGTCTGTGGCTTGGAGTCATCTTAATAATCTCTGTTCCTCAGTATCCAGTGTTTGCCAATACGTAGGAGAGTTTCAGTATAGTACAATTGAAGCACTATACTGTTTTTAAAAGTAGTCTCTATGAAGTACTTTTTTAGATCTAATAACTTGCTAAGCACTTCACTTTTTCAATGATCTCACCCCTCAAAAATTACTATTCTTGTTTCACAGATATAGATGGAGAATTTAAGACTTTAAATACACTTAAGCTCACATAGCTAGAAAGTACTTTGTACTCTCATGGTCTCCACTTTTCCTAAGGAAGTCAAAACAAGAGGTTAAGAGGTCTGAGGAATTCCTGGCAGTTTTTCTAGGACTCAAAAGTTTTCAGAATGAACGCATATGTGTGAGGTAAGGATCTGTTCTTCAGACAAAAGTTAATCTTAGAAGATCATCTATTTCAAGTCATGGCATTTTTGCCATGTTGCAGTGGTATTTTTGTAGAACATAAAAATGTCTATTTCAGGGCCATGTGAGCATAACTTTATATAGAATGTGAAAGTATGGAAGAAGGGAAGGAAATGCTTGCTGCTTTAGCACCGCAACAGTGATAGACTCTGAATAGGATGCCTGTCCTCATAGATTAGAGGTGAAAACTTAACTCTGTGTGAGTAGAGCTGACTGTATCTACAGCCGAACCTGCTCTCCACACAGGGAGTCACACTTACCTCCCACTGTGACATTTCGTTTCTTACCCTCCACTGGTGTTTTCTGTAGAAGTCTCTGAGGAGCCATAATTATTCTTTCACCTGGGTTCCTCTTACTCAGTACCGTTATGAGATAATTTATTCTGTTAAAAAGTTGATTAAAAGAGAGGTGGAAGGAAATAACACCCAACCAGATTTATACTCTTTCTACATCGGAAAGCACAGGGCATTTTAATGAGCTCACTTCAGATTCGGGCTTCAAATCCTGGTATTTGCTTCGCTGTGCGATTGAAAGCATTTTACAGCATCACTTACAGCCTTAGTGACTTATTCGGTAAAACAAAGAGGTGATATTGCTATCGTTGGGTTCAGGAATGTGGCCCAGTGGCTCATGAGTTCTTTGGGTGCAAACCTATGGCACTCTAAAGCATGCTACAGGCTTTGTGAGGAGACACTGAGGGAGGTCTTCAAGTCCAAGCTCTTGAAGCAGTGGTGGAACCCTGGGCCTCTTCTCTCTCTCTCTTTTGCCTCCTGGTCATGAGCTAATCTTTCCTTGCTTCCCCTAAGATCCATAGGCTCATCATAGGCCCCACACAATGAGCTCATCTCCAAAACTGCGGAGGCTTTAGAAACCGTCATTAAAAATACACATTTTCTATCATAAGTTGATTAATTCAAAACTTCTTCATAGAAACAGCTAGTTAGTGCAAGTGGCAACCGCTGGAGGACTGAAGGAGTGTGTAGAGTTCTACGATCCTTGCAATATTTGACAAATACCAATACCTCTTTTAACTGTTTAACCTATGATTTGACCATCTCTTTCTTCCGTGGAAAGATGAAGAGTTATACTGAATAATAAAATACTTGAAAAGACAGGTACCTTTTTGTGAGGTTATAGAAATTGAAATAACTATGCACTTCTTAAAGCACTAATCATCATTATTGGGTATGTTCAGTAAATAATAATAGCAAATATTTTGCTTTTTTTCTCCTTAATTGAAGTTTCTTTAAAATGCCTTTACCAATATACCAATCCATTGTTGGAATTATTATTCAAGCAAAATAGCTGACAGAATGATGTTACTTTGGGTGTTACCAGGTATAGAAAATGATGCCTTTTGGGAGTGAAGGATGTGATATAGGGTTGTTCTCTATTTCAAAGTGAAAGGTATATATATTTTTATCGTTTCCAGGGATCGAACTCATGACCACACACTTGCAAGGCAGGCGCTTATGCACTGAGCTAAATTCCCAGCCCAAAAGGTATATTTTAAAAAATCTACCCTACATGTTGAGTAGCCATGTACTATTCTGTGCTGTAAAGTGGTTGCAAACTGTAACTGTATAATTCTTTTAAAATATTTAAATATACGTGAAATATCCTGAAGAAACATGGCATGGATTTCTCTATCCTGGAATGTAGAACAAATAAGAGGTCCTGCTTGCTTTTGGACTTGTCTTTGTTTATGAGTAACACAAAGGAACATTGGCAAAATCCATAGAAAGGAAAAGAAGAAAAGACAGGAAAGAAGGAAGAAAAGAAGGAGGCAGAAAGGAAGAAGAGAGGGAGGAAGAGAAGGCAAGAGGGGAAGGGAGGGAAAGCAGGGATGGAGAAGAGAAGAGGAAAGGAAAGTGCAAAAAGAGAAAATCACCAGTTATATTAGATGCTTGTACGACTATAATAAAGAGCCACACATTAGATACTTTAAAGCAACAGAAATCTAGTGTTTTCACAATATCTGGAAGTCAGAGCCTAAAATCTCAGATGTTGGAGGTTTCATGAACTCTCTGTAGCCCCAGAGGCGATGATTCCTTGCCTCTGCCAGCTTCTGTTAGATACAGGGGTTCCTTGGTTGTAGACGCCTCACTCTAATCCCTGCACAATCAGCACAAAGTGTTCTCTGTGTCCCGTTTGTTGTCCTTCTTCTTATGAGAACAAGAGTCGCATTGAATAAAAGGCCTCACCTTCCCTTAACTAATTATATTTTCAATTACATTACTTTAAAATAAGATTGTATTTGGAGTCAGTAGAAGTTAGAATTTCAATATATCTGCTTGGGGAGAACAGTTCAACCCATAGCACTACTGGTTTCTAAAACAGAATAAAGGAACATCCTAGGAAGAAAGCATTATGCTTTTTTTACCCCTTATGCTTTAAATGGTTAGTACAGATTGTGCTGGTCGTGATGTATGCTCAGAACTGGTTAAACTGGAAGAAAGAATAGCCTATGGGAAAAGTGAAACAAGTCACAGCCATACACTCTTCCCACCCAAATTCTCTTTACCAATTTAACACTGCTTGTGAATAAACAATTAGAAATTCATTTGAATGAAAGTTTGTGCCCACTAAAATTTAAATATCCCTAGATAGAATAACAATTTGAATTGTTTTTGTTATTTATATCCTTAGAATAAATGAAATTATCAGGTTTTTTTTTCTTGAAGGCAGCTTTTTTTGGAGAGTGGGGCACTATAATTTGCAGTTTAAACAGAAATCAAGACTATTTGCACAGAAACCTGAAAACAGTTAAATCAGGAACAGAGAAAAAGAAAGGGACTCTTCAGGACCCCTTACTAGACCGCAGAAGTACTGTGCCAAAGACTACATAAAAATACGGTAACTATACACTTTTTGTTGAAGTTTGAAAACAGGAAAACAGAAATACATAAAAATGCATATTACTACTTTATTCAATTCAGATGAAGAGGGGATGGAAACCAGATTATTTTTCTCCACCGATTAATCCCAAATTGTGATGCTGAATACATTAATGAGCTTCCATTTTAGGGTTAATTTACTTCCTGTACTGGATTGAGCAATTGGTTCTATTCTTTGCTTATTTGTTTACATGTCTTTCCCCCTGGTTTTCAGTGTCTCCTGAAAGTAGCAAATCTAAGAATAAACCAAAGGAAATAAAGAAATGAATTTTGAAAAAAGAATTTTGCAGACTAGTCAGAATTGATTGAGGAAATGATCTCTTAAGCATGCCTGTTTCTTATAAGAATGTGTTTTCTCAAAGTTCTGCTATTTTTAAAGTCCCAAATGAATTTAGAAAAGAAAAACAGCTTGAAAAATACACATTAATGAAATGAATTTTTTTTTAAATACCTACCGCTGTTTTTTTTTTTTCCCTCCCAGGATGGGTAGACATTTACCTTATAAAAAGTAAAGGAGACAATTAAAAATAATCATGGTATAGTTGGCAATGCAATCAGTGACTATTACGGTTTGGATATGATTTGTCCACCTGTGGTTCATATGTTGAGATTGTGTTATGGATTAAAAACCGGTGGTCAGTTTAACACCAGCTGAATTAAGTCAGCATGGTGCTGAGGGTAGATGGCCCACCTGAGGAAAGTTGCCAGCATAAAAATAGACATGGAGAGGAAGAGAATTAATGCTGTGGGTTCTCCTACACACGTGTTGCTATTGTTCGGATTCTTCTAGAGGAGCCTGTGGAGTTTCTTCCCTGATAAGAATTCTGCCATTGTCATCAGAGGAGCTTGGGACCTTGTTGATGAGAGTGGCTGTGGTTCACTTTGGGGAGCTCTGGTCCTTACATTGAGCATCACTTCCTGGCTCCAGAGGGGAAAATATGTGCTATTTAATCTCCAGGAGGTTTGTCATGCTGGTTTCCTGATATGTACTTGATTGACCTCACTGTCAGAAGAGCTCAGGATCCCGTTGTCACTGAGGATGGCTGTGGTGCTTTTCAGGGGAACCTTGGTTCTTATTTTGAGCATCACTTCTTGGGTCCCCGAAAGAACCCTCAGCCTACTGGCACTGATCCTCTACCCCACTGGCATAGACTTTCTAGCTTCTACCACTGACCTTTGGGCCTTCTCAGCACAGATTTATAAAATAGATTTGCATGAGTCATTGTCATGGGCTCTAGGTCTTTAGCTGGACTCATGCAGGACATTGCTGTGGGATTTAGGGCCTTGGCTAGATTTTCTAGGTTTTTAGTGTTGTGGACATAGTTCCTGCACTTTCTTGTATTTAACTCTGGGTGACTAGCATAAAATAATATTATAAATTCTGTGTCCTGTATTTAATTGTTCTCTTTCTAACCCCTGACTACAACAGATTGCATCACCACTGTATACTGTTGACGTGGTAGAAAATTAGCCCAAAAAAGGTGTTTAGAGATAAACCCTTTAGGAAATCATTCAGATTAGATGCAATCATGCTAGAGCCCCTATGACTGAATACAGATAGCTTGATAGGAGAAGGGAAAGAAACAAGAACACAGTCAAACACACGAGCTCTGTGCCACTTTGCTTTGAGATGCGCTTTGCTGTTCAGGGGCTGTGCCAACAAGGGGATCAAGGAGATCATCACTAGAGATGGTTCATTGATCATGGATTTCTAAAGCCACAAATCAAATCAACTTTTGCCTTTTATAAGTTACTTACAGTGTAACTAACTGAAAATATACTGCTACAATAATATTATTGTGCTATGTCCTAGAAACATAAAAATAGAATAGAGGATATGGAGAAGAAAAATATATGACACTATTTTGCTCCATTACTGTGCTTTAATCACCATTTTACATTTTTAAAGTAATATTCATTTTAACCATATATAATGACTACATTCATCACAGGGAACTTGTACTTGTACACAATATATCTTTTTTTTTGCCATTCTGTGTTATCTTTTGATTTTCTATTGATTCCAATTAATTTTATGTGTTTCTTCTTTGCATCATTTAGCAGCTGTTGAATTGCTTTTTCATAGTCCTTTGCTATCTTTAAGAAATCTTTAATTTGATTATTGCAAACCACAAACATGTCTTTTAGATTTGATATCCTATCTTCACATTAATTAAATGTGCTTTCAAAAGAATATATGCTCTTCTGGATATCTATTTGCATCTGTCTTTTTGGGATTCAAATCTTTTCTATGTTGGGCATTCATAGTTTAGCTAGGATCCTCTAAGATTTTGTCGATGTCACTCTAGATTCATTCTTTTTCTTCATTATAGTTATCATTAGTTTCCTGGGTAATTACTTCTATTTTGTTTTTCTAAGGCTTATCTTCTACTTCATTATTTCTGCAGTTACTATTTCATAAAATTCAGCTGGAATGGTTTGGATTTTTTTTTCACCTTAGTGCCCTTAGGGATTGCTTTGGTTAAATTGGATAAATTATATCTTGTTTCTGTATTTTCTTGTTTTCTACTTTTTAAATTTGTTTTGCAGAGTGAGGCTTTTAAATTGCTTCTGATAGGCAATTTCATTACTAGTATTGAGGCCTCTTTAGGTAACGAATACTTTTCAAAGTTGTCTTTTGGTGTAGCTGCCGTTGGCTTTGAGTCTGTCCCAGGATCCTACATCTTCCATTGATTAGAGGTGAAACATGGAAGCCTGTTTGGTCTAACACCCAGTTCTTTGGCACTGGTTGTAGTGTTGTTAATGATCCACAGACAAACTAAGTATTTCTATACAAGGAGAATGAACGGATCACAACAGCTCTGTCTGCTTGGTTAACTTGATACAATTGGCATTAACTGTAGCATCAAACACAAACTGGAAAATGACAAGCTGTAATAACTAATACTTTGTTGCCTTTAACCTTGGGTACAAAATATATAGTTACACAGCAAGATCTAAGGCAAATCAGAAAATCACATACATTAAATATCTACTCAGTAGCGGATAGTGACCTTCTTCCACCACAAAGCAGTATTCAGCCATAGTGAGATGTACTTAACTACCTAATGGTTCAGAATGGTAAATGGTGTGGGAGTGACAGTATGAAGAAAACAGAAAAAAGAAATAGAGTATGAAAGATAAAGCAATGGCAGATGTGAAGAATGTAGTAAGGTTGATATAGAAGGTCCTGTGAAAGGAACTCAGTGGTATTGGATAACAGTGACAGAGATGACCAACTAGGAAAAGGATAAGTGATAGGGAGTGGAGATTAAATGAAAGGAAAAAAAAACATAAGAAGAAACACTAAGGGGATGAGTTGAAAAAGGGAAAACTAGAAGAGTGAGTGAGAGATTAAAAGCAGTGCCTTTTAAAATTAAAATAAACAAATCAAGGTAATGTTAAACAAGGGACAAGAAAATGCATTGTAAAACTCCAACCTCCACCAAAAGAAACAAAAAGAGTGAAAATCAAGAACTGTCCAGAGCACGGAGAGAGAGAGAAAGAGAGACTGAGGGTGAGAGGGAGAGATTTCTATGTGTTTCTGGAGGAGTGTTTCCTGCCCAGCTTAGTAATCTTCAGTCTTACAGTGTACGTTCCTCTTCACCCTTCTTTATAACCTGTGAATTTGCATGGAGGTTCCTCGGTTCACTGCAGCCTCTCTCTGTAGTCCCTTGTTTGTGGCGTAGGTTAAAGCAGGGGTGGAGCCTTGTTTCTGAGGTTCCTGTTGTGCATTCCTGTGGCTGGGGCCCGACAGTGGTTACCTATTGTGCACTCCAGTGTCTTTGGAACAGACTCCTAATATCATGTGGAGGCTCCTGTGGGCTCACAGATCTGCCTCTCAGTCCTGTGAATGCTCAGAGGAGAAACAAATCTACCCAGGAGTAACATGGACAAATTCCTGCAAGCCCAATGGGGGCACAGAGTGCTGACTGGTGCCTCATGGGTGTCCAGAGTATGAGGCAGGACAGGCAGCCATTAACCTTTGCTGCCTACTCAGGCAGAGGACTGGACTGTTGTGTCAGGCAGAGACTGTATCTGGGGCTTTGGTTTAATATGGAGACTGCTAAGTCACAGTAGGATTCTTGGAACCAGTGGCTCACAGACTGGTTGTAGGTGTCAGACAGAGACTCTGGAGGGTCTAGGATTGGAGTGGGACAGTGACAACTTGGTATAGACTCAAGTCACGCTGAGAATGGTCTTAACTGGACCAGTGTTAGCTCTGTGAGTTGAATGAACGTCCCAGTGTGAGTGGGATAAACTGCAAGGTCCTGGCAGTGACTCAGATATGCTTGGGGTCCAAAACTAAAGCCACCAGACACAGGCAAAGGTCACTTGTTTATCTGTTCAGAGTCTGAGAATGGACAAGTGGGCGGAAGGTCAAGCAGCTCCCTTGTCACTTGCCCCCAGCATTTGCAGGCAACATATGCTTCTGAGTTGGGGTTCAGTGTGATTAATTCTTCATCGCCATACAGATTATGTATTTGCTACCCAATAGTGAAGATATTGGAAATCAATTATTATTTTAAAATTTTTTTCTTAAAATAGTTATAAAAGGACAACTTTAAGCATGGAATTTCATGTCAGGCAATATTCTGCATCATGTAAAGCTTTTGCAATCCATGAGAATAAAAGGAGTACAAAGTCTTCATTATAGCAAAAAAAAATGCTTCTCTGTAGTTTAAAGAAATGATGCAAACACTTCTCATATCAGGGAACAAATGGTTCTGCCTTGAGGAATCTAAGTCTTGAGCAATGAAGAGACCACACTGCAAATATAATGAGCCAGTGGAGACTCAAAGCATCAGTTCTTCCATTAGACTCATACACTTTCACCTAATATATAAATATGCGTCTATGAGCTTTAAAACCTTAGCCCTCTAATAAACTCCTCCAGCTCAGCTCTGTCAAATAGTCACCACTACATATTCCTTAGAGGTTGTTCACTGTTTCTGCACTAATTCTTTATTTTTGTCCTTTGGTTGTGGGCATAGTTATGAGAGGAATGGATAGGTCATAAATGAGTCAAAATTTTCATAGCTTTTCAAACTTTGTATTTTTAATGTTCGGTTTCCAGAATCTAATGTTCCCTTGGCAGTGTATATGGTAATCTTGCTGGGAAAAATACTCATTTTATTTAACACAAACATGTCATCATGGCATACTTACATATCTGTAAAAAATAGTAACCAAAAAAACTTTCTCTGGCAAAGCTTCTTCATCAGATTATTTTTTAATTCCATCCTCTGGACCACTACAGAATTTCACTGAATCCTATTATGATATAATCCTATTACATAATAATTTACAAAATATTTAAATACCCCTTAAGGACTGTATCATCCATCTGTGTCTCTGGCGCTTAGGACATGTCTTTCAAAGAGCAGGCATTCTAGCAATGGCTGTTTAAGGGAATTTAGCAGATGAAGGAAGGGTGCCGAAGTAAGTCAACACACAAATCTAAAAACACTAAATGCCTGTTATCAAGTGATACTAGACTGATTTTCGGTTCCATGTGTTCATCTGTTTATTCATGTTTCATTTATGTGTTTGTTAGCAAATACTTCTTGAGATTTCACTCTGCCCAGAACTCTATTGAATAGTCTTGTGTTATTAATGGAAAACACAGGGTATTTATTTTTAAATTTCTAAAAGATAGTCATGCCTGGGTTTTATCTGCATTTGGAGACTTTCCCACTCTTTAATCAGAAAAAAATACAAGTGCACCACAAAAGAAAACACTCAGCATCGCATGCAGTGTTGCAGCCTATAAATATCTCTAGCTGAAAGCATGACTCTTAAGAGTTCAGGGCTAATATTATACAGCTGAGCCAGAAAGTGAGCATCAATAACTCCGAGCTTTGTTACTTACTAATTGCTTTTCACCTTCCCAGCTGAGCATTCCTGTTCCATTACTGCTCTTTGTTTATATTGTTACTCTCTGTTCTTTTCTTCTAACAGTGCTGGCCTGGTGTAAAAATGGTCATGCAGCATTTTTGGTGCCCTCATGCTTATCAAAATGAGATGTGGCATTTTCAGAAGTCACGTCCCCAAGGACAATTTTTAAATGACAATTACACCAATAGCCACAGTCCAAGTACTCAACACCACTTACACAGATGCGTATCATTGGAAAACTGATCACAATTTGCTATATCTTGGAAAAGACTCACTACTCTTGAGTTTTGAAATGGTTTGTGTACTGAAGACAACACTTGAGGTTAACATCATTGGAGAAAAAAATCTACATGTGAAAATCATACTTTTAATATTCCTCAAATAATTGTCACAACCTTGTCTCAGGAAGTATTTAGAAAAGGTGCCTTTAAGATATACTTGACAGTGGTTAAAACCAGTTCTGACTGATGAACAAGCACTACTGTCTGAGAGGGTACATTTCCCTTCCTCTTGGCTGAGAAACCCATTTCTATACCTGTTTACCTTATTCAGTAAATTTTATCCCTTTGAGGTGCAAGATCAAGGCATTATCAATTTTCATAGCAACCGTAGCATTAACTAGAAATTTACATTTAAATAGCCAATCATGGAAGTATAGCTCATCGGATACCAAGTGCTTAGTATGTAGAAGGTCCCAGGTTCGATATCTCAATCTAAAGGAGGAAGAGAGCAGTTTGTTTTGGATGTTTAAGAGCATTTTCTCAGAGGAGGTATAATTCAAGCTGAAACTCAATAATTGCTGATTTTGGTTTTGTGAAAATGAGTTCGAATGACCATCTAGTAAATTTTTTTGAAATTTGAAAGAAAATTAAATGCCATGCAGTTGTTTCCAATCAACTACCAGAAAATGAATATTCAACTACAGGATGCTAAACAAGTGTGTAATCATTTAGAAAAATTAAATTTATTTAAATTTTATCTATACTTCATTCTACAGCATAATTAATTCTAATTGAATGAAAGCCAAAATGTAAAACATAACTAAAACTAGTATTTATAAAAATTATTAGATAAATATATTGCATATTTTATAATCTTTATCAAGACCTTCTTAAAGTGTCACAAACATGAAAATATTAATAAATTTTACATCAAAATAGTAAACATACCAAATAAGTCATTATAAATCAAGTTATATCTTAACACATATCTGACAGATATAAAATTATACTTAGCATAAGAAACATATGACAATTAATGGAAAACAAAATGCTCACAGAGTGAGTGAAATGTACATGTTATACCATAAGATTCACAAAAGATAATTACTGTATTCATACAAAAATGGATAGTCAATCTATTTTTAATCAAAGTCAAAAATAATAATGACTTTTAGTTGATATCAGTAAAAATTAAAATATTTCACACTGTCAGTGTTTGGCACTGTCATGAGAAAATTGGAACTGTCATATACTCCTAGGTGATATCAATCAGGTTATGTCTTTCAAAAACAGATAATAACTGTTGTTCATATTTATAGCTACCAAAGACATTGTTAATAACTTGATATTACCCATTCATGACTATTAAACCATATATATGTATTTGTAGTATTCTTTTAAGAATGCTTCTTTCTGCTTTCTGGTCAACCAAACCAAATCTGACTTGTATTTATGTAACTGTATCTAAAAGGAAGGAAAAAAAGAAGGAGGAAAAGAAAGAAGGAAAGAGGGAGGGAGGGAGGAAAGGGAGGAAAGGATTAGGGAGGAAGGAAGGAAGGAACAAAGGAAGGAAGGAAAGGAGGCAAGAAAAAATGTGTCATTTTAAAACTTAGCTAAAATAAAATATAATGTGGCACATAGTTTAAAACACTGAACATACAGAAACCATGTGAAGGTCAAAATGGGAAAAACACAGTCCTATGAATAGATATGAATATGAAAGCTGAAGAATATGAAATTTGATGATAAGCAGTCACATTATGATGTCTATAGCTAAAATCAGGTTTATATAAAGCATGCTCTATAAAAACACAAAATTAAAAGTCATGTACTTTTATTTTTACATAACCATTAATTTAGCTACACTTTTTCAAAGTAGGGTAAGCACATGCAGAGGGAAAAGCGGAAGTATGTAGTGGGCTACTGAAACTCCAGTTTAATTTACAAATGTTACTTAAAGGAAAATATATTTCTTCATTTCCAGTAAATTAATGATTTAAACATCATTGTCTGTGAAATTCTTCCAAGAACTGTAAATAAAGGATAACATGAAATGTATTACCAACAAATACATGCAGTCCAATAAATATTTCCAGCATTACTGTTTTAAATCAGGTACTGTGTTAGATGTAACAATTTGGAGGTGAACTGTGCTTCAAGAAAATACCTTTCTATAACAATAAATTACACTGACAGGAACGTTCTTTTTCCATTAAATTTTTTTTTTTTGCATTTTAGGTTTTAAATGTATACACATAATAATTGTACACACTAATGGAGCACAGTGTGACAATTTATTGCATATATACACTGTATAATGACTAGATTAGGGTGATCAATTCCTTCTCCTTAAACATTTAAAATTTTTTTACATTGGGAAAATTTTATCTCCTCTACTCTAGTTCTTTATAAATTATGTAGTAAGTTGTCTTGAGGTACAGTTACCCTTCTTTCTTGTAGAACATTAGCACTTGTTTCTCTTAGACTTTCATTCATATGTGGAAGCTAAATAAGTTCATTTCATTCAAGTAGAAGCTAGAATATTGGTCACTAGGTGCTAAAAAGCATCAATGGGGTAGACAGAAAGAGGTTAACAATGAGTACTAACAGAATAAGGATTTTTGAAAAACTTGAGAAGAACTAATTTATGTAGTCTCAAAATAGAAAGTAATACATAGACTTTATTATTTCAAAAATTTATGAAGTACAATATATCAAAAAATGATATTAGAAGTTTGAAAGTGCCTTGTTAGCAGAATAGATTGCTTTTGCAGATGTTTTTCTTTCAGGGTTGAAAGTAAGAAATATTACTTTGTGAAGATGAGACTTCTCTCCAGAAAGTAGCAATGGCTAGGATAGTCAACTAGAAGTTAAATTTACTTTCTAAAATGAGGTTTTCAAATTATAAGCAGATTATAACCATACCCCAGAGCCACCTTCTTTTTATTGCATTATCCTTACATGGAAGGCATCGTGATTCTGATGGCAGAGATTAGCTTGAGTAGGTGGTACTGAGTTAATTCATATCCCGGTTGCCCCGGGAAACCTAAATTTAAGCTGCCTATTCTTTCTCAGGGCGAGAAATAAAAATGAATTGAGTGCCATTTTCTTAGTGCTGTGCATTTCACAACCTAGGCTTTTGTCTTATTTCTTCTTTTAGAGCTACGGTATATTTGCATTTTCTCTACAAAGGTTTCATAATGCTAACTTAGGTGGAGTATCAGAGAGACTAAGAGAAGTCTGTTGAACACCCAGTTTTGGAGTTTGGCGGAATGAATGGATCCCTGAATAAGATGAATGATGATGTGTAGTTTATTCATTCACTTAGAAACCATTCAGAGGTAAATTTAAAAAGCATCAAGTGGAATACAAACAGATTTAAATGCTTTTTACTAAGATAATAAACATCCCCAAAATAAGATCTGTATCTGTATCAAAGTAATTGGCCTTTTGAGTAATATTCATGATTCCCTTTGTCTGACATTGGATTAAGCCTAAGTATAAAAAAGATGAGTTTGTGTGTGTGCATGCATGTATGTGTGTGTGTGTGTGAGATCTTTTACAATGAGGAGCCAGGATCTACTGTAGTCAAATGTACAAACTCATTCTTTCTCAAATAAATTTAGTGCAAATTGAGCACTTCAGTGTATCCTCCACAATTCCTCTTGTCGAACTCCATGTATATTAAAATGTGCATAATTAGTATTTTTTGAATGAGCTGTTATTTACAAATAAAGCTCAGTGCAAATACAAAAGATTTCCTATTCAAAGGCTCTCTTTACCAGAGTGTTTGATATAAGGACACTAGCCAATACAAAAACAGGGCGCTAGTTTTAATGTGCCATTTGCTGCTCTGGGATGAAGGAGTTAAAGATGGAGATACAAATACCATATCTGATTAAAATCAATACACAAGCAATACTTAAATTATTTGCTGTGGCTAACTGAAGGAAAGTCTCTCTGGTTCATATGCAGCCTCTGATTAAACAACAACAAAAAAGAAAGATAACAGACATGTAGTCAAAAGCTACCTGACCTTTCGTACAGAGCTCTTGTCAAGACTGCTATATTTTGCACTCCTGTGATCAGAAATCGCAGTAATGCTGCATAAAATGGAGTCACAACGATGGTTGTGCATGTAAAACAGAGCTCTGAGTGTCTCTTGCTGCCTGCTCCTCTAAAAGCCTTCTCCCAATACTTGCTGTCTCCACGGTAACAGCATCACTGGGATTCTGCTGAAGTGTGTTTCAAGGCTGTCTACTCTTCAGAATTTAGCATGTGACAGAACTGTCTACATGTCTAGTTATCTCAGATTATTTTTCTAATTTAAAGACATTGTACACATAGGAATGCATTTATTATTTTTAGTGAGGAATCCCAAATAATTACAAAACACAAAGTGAATTACGCTATTCAAAAGAATTAGGTGAACAGTTACAATGGATGGATAAAAAGATAAATTCTAGGTTAGCCAAAACATTTGGCTATGCTTCCAAACAGCAATGACAGTGACAGTGCTGGCTTAAAAACTGAGAGGCTTGTATTTCCAGCCAGTTTTCTTCATTAACTAGTAAGATGTTTTTGGCCAAGTCACAACTGCAGGGAGTCCATTTTCTCATCTGGGAACAAGATGTTCAAAAGGTTACTTTAACTCTTAACCTTCCCTCATGTTTCTGTAGGTCAGAGCTGATACTGCTAAATGAATTACTGATTTCTATCCTATTTCCTAGTATCACTCAGTGGCTAATATTGACCTCTATCACTCAGTGGCCAATATTTTCTTATTAGTATCTTCTCTCTAATATTCATCTCATACTAAATGAACATTAAGGCTGGCAATAAAGTAAGTGTGGATCTAATTCTATGTGAGTTCATGTAGCCCTTAATAAAGCTCACATCCATTTTCCTCTGTCTTTAGCTACTGTCTGCATGTGATTGTTGACTATAACTTGAAGTTAATTGAAAGTAAGGTACGTGAAATATTTACATCCTCAGCTGCACCAGCCATAGGTGACTAACAGCTACCATATTGAATGAAACCATAGAGAACATTTCTAACGGTGAGGAATACTCCACTAAGGAGCAATGGCAGAGATTCTGTAGCTGGAGTGACTTTTCTCAGTCTGAAGCAAAAAGTACCATTGGTTTTGTGCCTGAGGATTCAGTGCTATCTATGAATGCCTAGAAATAGTGCTTTGTGTTTGGAGGTAAAACCGATATTTGTAATGTGATTTTCTGACACGAAAAGAGTATCTAACCAAAGCCTAACACATAGAGGAGCTCTAAACATATTTAGAGGATAAATGATTAGATGAGTGAATGAATTAATTGAAAGCCAAATTTGGTGATCTATGTCAAGTTCAGATGAACCAGTTTGTAGAAAAATAATTCTTTACTGAGAAGTTGTTGCAAGAACATTCCCAGTGGACTAAAAATGATGTTTCTTATGGCTTTAACAATTTTCTCCTAACAGTGCTCATAAACTCAAATGCCTACATGGAAAGTTAGTTGTGCAATGAGTTACAGAATCAAGGTGAGAGATCATAAGAGTGGAAAGGATTTGTACAACCGAAGAACATGCTGATTGTCTTTATTCAAAAGAAGTCAGAAACATAGAAGTTTGTTTGACACAAATTGAGTTTAAATGTTGACAAATTAAATATATACATATATGTATATATCTATGCATGTGCATTTATCTCTTTATATATACATATATCAATATATATATTTTGGTATATAGCTATATAATCTATCTATCTATCTATCTCTCTATCTCTATGTATCTATCTAGCTATCTACCTATCATCTAAAAAACCTCCCCTTGTAATAAAAATAATATTATGGAATTAGTACCTCAACTAATATTTAAAAAAATTTTCAAATCTTGAAACTCTGGCTGTGAAAGCTTATATAAAAGTATTTAGCAAGTAAAGCAATGTCAGGATATAAGTTCCAGTATCCTGAGATTAATCTCAGTTCTCTTTTTCCTGATGATTTCATGGTCATGGCCATGAAATAATGCTAAAAAAGAATTAAGAGATAGCACTAATTGAAACTAAAAAGGGGAGGTTTTAGTTATTTATTTCTACATCAAAGTTACTCTAAACTTATTACAGCAAATTTTTGGTAGATACAGCCTCCTAAAAACTTTATGAAGTTTTTTGAAGGAATTTGAAGGAATATGTATTACCTTTTTCAGTTTTATAACTGATACTTGTGATAGCACATAATGATAACCTTTCTCTTGGGGAGCTGGGACATGGACGTAAAGTGTCTTCTTTCTTATTTTTATGCCTTTCAACCCTACTCTCTTACCTTTCTCTTCACCTCTTGGTCTCGTTCCCTGTTTGCAAAATACCCATTTCCAGTATTCCCTATTATATTTTATTTTGCTATTTATTTATTTTTTCAATTTCTCTTATAAGAGAAACCACATGATCTTTAATATGTGTGTCTGATTTATTTTACTAAACTTCATGATCTCAAGTACAACCTGCAGTTCTATTAATACATATATTCATTCTTTACTTACTAGTCAAATAGTACTTGAATTTTTATTACAATATAGATATGTTAACTCCATAGAAGAATAAGACACAATTTAAATGCTCATTTAATAGAGTCAGAGCAACAGTTCTTTGAACTCCTATAGAGAAAAGTTTTACAGCTGAAAAGCACATCAGGGTGTAATATTATTTCAGCTTCTCTCATTCATTATTATAGTTTAGGGGATTAACGGGGCTCAATTTAATGATTTCCTTATAGGACATGTCATGAAGTTATAGCCTTAAAACAGCTGGGATTGGTGATCTTTGCAGCGCTTTCTCATTGAAATGCTGGCAGCTGCTCACAGTTGCACTTTGGAATCTTGACAGAGTCATTGGCCAGGGCATGTACATGTGATCTCTCCATGTGCTTCCATGTGCACAGGATGGTGGCTGTATTCCGAGGTTGAGTATTCAAAGAGAAGGAACAAAAATATCATAACTTTTCATGATACACTTCAGAGGTTGCATAACATTGCATTCACCACTGAATGTAATCTGTCGGTTAAAGCAATCACAAGACTGTGCACCAGTCCTGGGTATGACTATCCGGGCTACACCTGTTATACAGGTTTTCCTTTATTTCTATTTTCGTTAGTACGTTTTCAGCACACAGTGATGGCACTCACTCTTCTTTTCTACCCTCCTTTTTTCTCTTTTTCCATCTCTTTTCCCACTGCCCTTTTGTAAAACATCTAACTACTTGTTTTCTACTCTCTATTGCTTACTTTGCTCTAATTTATTTATATTTTAGGTTTTTCATGTCAGAGAAACCATGGGATCTCCAAGCTTGTGTGATAAATCTCGGGAAGCTGCGGACGTGGGCTCTGACGTCGTGAATGGAGCCTCAGTAGCACAGACAGTGGCTTCCAAAGACCACTTGAGATGAGTAATCCTTTCATAGCTACTTCACTGGAAAATGCATTCTGAGGTAAGGGCTTCACATTCTTTCCCATGAGGAAGTACTCACTTGTATTATCTGTTCCTCCTCTTATGATTTTGAACATACTTACTGAATTTCTTGTATATTTCAGATAGATTTCTCTGTTTCTCAAGGTAAAAGACACAATTTTAAACTTGGATGCTGATAAAAATGTAAGATAAATAATGTGCTCAAATTCCTATTGGAAGGACAGTGTAATGTACAAAGAAAACAGCAGAGAATGAGAACTTTCCATCTTTTTATAATTTGGGTACAGAGGTCACTCCTGCTGTTAGTTTTGTACAGGAATAAAACTCAAACACTTTCCAAAGTGCAACTCGGCTTGCAGATTTCTCCACTGTATATTAATGATAACTAACTGGTCAGTTCTGCTTTGGGAAACGTTTAAGTGTTTGAAGTTTCTTTTATTTTTTAACAAAGAGAAATCCATTGGAACTAAAATTTTAACAATGCTGCAATATTAGAGAAACATTAAATGATTTTCTTTCTCTTACTGATACATATTTGCAAATCAGAATGGTGCTGTTTGTTTTGGGGAATTGTTACATGCATACAAGAGTCTCAAACATCTTTGATTCTTTAGATCTTACTCTTACCTCCGTCCTCCTACAATAATTCCTTTTCTCACCTCAGAATTCTTGTTTGCTTGTTCGTGTTCTACAATCTCTCTTTTATATTCATTCATTATTTATTTACAGTTTAGGCTTCTTACTATATTCTTGAGGAAAGACACTCTGTTTTAAACCTGTTTATTTGCCTTAAAATTTAAAATGATAAGCCATGGGAAAGAATATAAAATCATTAAATAAAATTTTAATGTAGATATATTTTTGCCAAAAAGTCATTTTTAATGAATGAACAGTGATTTATGATTGTTTTCATTGTTTATGGTCAATGAAAAAATTACTCCAAAATGTATAGTTTAAAATAATAATCATTTGGTATTGCTCATGATGTCATATAATATTGCATACTTTCGGGAATTCAGGAGCTGTTTGTTTGCATACTTCTGATTCCAGGTCTTTCTTGAGATTAAAGTCAAATTTCATCAAGAACTGCAGCCATCAAATGGGTTGGCTGAGGTTGAGATTTCAATTTTCAAGGCGTTTAACCTAAGTTTGGCAATTTGGCATTGTGACTTGCTTTCTCTCCATGTGAAACTTTCTTCTGGGTTTATTAAGCATCTTTACAATATGGCAACTGCCTTCATCTGTAGCACTTGAAAAGGCAGGGGCTAGTATATCACCGGTATCTAGCTTGGAAGAAATATACTTTTGGTAGTAACATAACCTGTTAATGAATTAGATCAATTGTTCCACAAAGGCAGAGCAAGAAAAGAGTGAGAACAAGAGAGAGAGAGAGAGAGAGAGAGAGACAGAGAGAGAGAGACAGAGAGAGAGAGAGAGATAGCCAGATGATATAGACAGAAAAGATTTTGTTAGGGAAATTAGCTCTTGTGATTCTGAAGGCTCAGAACCCTAGAATATACTGTCTGCAAGCAGCAGAACCAAGGAAGCCTGTGGAGTGACTTAGTATAAATCCAAGCCATCAGAAGCAGAGCAGCAAAGCTGAAGCCCTGAATTCCCAAGGGTTTTTGGGTGCAAGACTAATTTCCAAAGTCCAGACAACCTGGAGTTTTGATGTCCAGGGCAGGAAGAGTGTGCTGCAGTTCCAGAACAAAGAAAGTGTGCGTTCACCTTTCCTCAACTGATTCACTCCAGTTGGCCTCAGTCCACTTGATGGTGAATGCCCATGCTGAGGACAGATGCTCCTTACTCTGCCCACTGGTTCAAGTGCCAATACATTTGCAAAACATCCTCAAAGTATATCTGTTTAGATTATTTTACCAGCTTCTTGTCTATTTTTCAGTGAAGTTGACAGTGATCAAAACTAGTCACACTGCACCATTGTTTTCAACTTGGGAAGGAACCACAAAGGCCATGCAAGTCACTGGTCGTCACTGTGGATAACCGCAGTGAGGATTCTGCAAATAAGGGAAAATCAGAAGTCACGCAGCTTTATAGATGAAAACAGAATTCTGCACTCATGTTGGTTGGATTTGGACTGCACAGACTGAAATTTTCTATGCATATGATCTTCAACAGATCACACAGACAATTTGTGCTTTAGTTTTCTGATTCGATACCTGTTGATGAAAAACTTGTAAATGCAGATAGAATGAATCTCAGTATGGATCACTGCAAGGGGTAAATGAATTTGTGAGTACCGGTAGAAGAGGAGTTTGTTTCCTATGCAATTTGCACTACTTAAGGATTTATTACCATTCTTTCATCACTTAACAGGTGGTATTAGTGACCTGTCTCCTTTTTTTTTGGTTTGGAAATACAAGTTTTCTAATATTGTGAGTAAAAATGTAAAATTTTCATTAATACTTACCAGCTAGTATTGTTCATGTTTGCGTTCTTTAAAAATGATAAACATAAATGTTTTCCCATTAGTATCCTAAAACACAATATCCACTAAGATTAGCAAACAATACAGTGTTCCTCTCACTGATGTGCCTAAAAATCTATCAAAGTATTTTCTTTACCGGACCCTGGAGCTGAATATCCAATAGACCTTGTCCATAACTAGAAGTGAGAGTATTCCAAATGTGGCTCGTAGTTGCTCAAACTGTCATGCTAGCAATAAAAGACATCAGCTTGATGTTGTTATCAAAGTACGGACAGCCTTTGAAGGCATTCTGCTTGCAGCAGTTCATGCAATTCACTGCTTTTCCAGAATGAGATGGCGAGGACTGAAGATCCTTCACTACCAGCTGCTGCCACCATACTGACAGTTCTAGGCATCGATGAGTATTGTACTCAGTTGAAAGACATATACAGAAAGTGGTGATCGAAACAAAAGTTTCTCAAGCTTTCCCGTGTCATACCTTTATGAATTCACTCATCTAGATATTCTCTGTTTGCAAAGGTCTGCCTTATGCATGTCAGTTGATACAAGTGCTGATGTTTAAAGTCACAGTTATCATTTGTATTTTATTAACTCAGAATCCCTCTTATTAGTTTTGTGTACAGTTAGCAGGTATTTGCTATGTACCCCAGTAGTCACAGACCTAGCTAGTTATCCTTGATAAATGAAAATGTATATTCACACAAAAATATGTATTGGTTGTTCAGATTAGCTTTATATATGATTCCAAAAATTATAAAAACAATAAAACAGAAACCACCTCTGTCTCTCAATGACATTATAGCCTGTACATTGTTACAAAAGAACACTACTCAGCAATAAACTGGAATATATTATTTATATACAACAACTTAATTGAATCTCAAATACATTCTGATAGGAGAAACACTAGTCTCAAACACTTGCATATTATATGATGTCATCGATATATTGGTTCTACTCCTGGTGAATAAGAATCAGTGATTGATACCAGGAGTTGGGAACAGGGGTGGAGTTTTAACTCCAAAGAGGCATCAGAGGTCAATTTGTTCTATAAGCTGATTGTGATGAATACATTTATGTGTATATGTTAAAGGTCATAAAAGTATATGCAAAAATCAATGTAATTGTGTTAATTCTAATAATAATAAAAGGGAAGATGGTTTGTATTTTCATTATCCCCTACACACAATGTTGCAACTATTTACATAACATTTATATTGCAGTAGGCATTTTAAGTAACCCAGACATGATACATAGCATATGCGAGAATATATGCAGAGTATGCACAAATACTGCAGCACTTTATATAAGGGCCTGGAGCATATGAAGATTTTGGTCTCCACAGTGTTTCTAGAACCTCCATGTATCTAAAGGACAAACACTTATTACAGCAAACACTTAATGCAGCAGTAAAAAGGGACAGTATTAAGTTTTTCAGTAGGTGCTATCATATTGATCTTTCCTACAACTTTTTTTGTCTTTCGAGAGTCAGATGTCATGTCAACTAATCCTCTTGTCTTCTTGCAAAACTTATTCCAAACTTTCCTTACTAACTGTGGTTTTCTTTCTCCAGTGACTGAAATACAGTAAATTTCCAGTAGATGTATGTGGAATTAGGCTGAATTATATGTATATATATATATATATATATACCCTATATGATATGTTAGAGTTGTACTCTATCTGAAAATATCTCATTAATTTCCTATTTATGATCACATAGTGGACTAAATACACCACTTCTTTGAATGCCACAATGAATAATAAATAAGCAAAACAGTGAGACAGAGAAGAATTGACAAAGCAAGGGAAGCACTGAAGCCCTAAGCCAGCAACCCTAAAGTACGTCTGCCAAATACTGTAATGTGTGTGGCAAGGGAGCATGCCGAGCACTTAAGCATGCCACCTTGGCCCGCTGGCTGCATACAGATGTCCTGCAGAGTAAGTGTCACCATCCTGAAAGAAGTAGTCAGGGATGCTCTGATTTAAAGCAGGGGATGCCAGGCTGTGCAGGATCTGCTCTGAAGGTGGGAAATGTGCTCACAGAGACATAGTTCAATAGCACAGAATGTCAGGTGAGAGGTGAGATGACAATAAAAGCAGCCCAACAAGACATTCCTGTTTTTTGTGACTGAGTCCTAGCTGAGAATGACTATGGGACATAAAACAGCATGAGGAAGGGGAGGGGAAGCCAGGAGGGTCGCACTGATCTCTGTAAACTCTGAAACTCAAAGCGCTTTGCTATGACACTGACCTCTTGAACAGGAAAAATCAAAGAGAAATTTGCTTTCATCCCAGGGGTGAAGGAAATAACATCCAGAATGAGCGGATATTTGAGACAAGTCCAAGTAAAGATTTCTCACTCAGGGTTTCCCTCTCGGTATTATGTCTCAGCAGGAAGCTGGTCCCTTTCCAGAGTATCAACAAATATAAAGAAATCCACAAGACTCATGAATAAAATCTGCAAAAATTAAACATTTTTATGAAAAAAAAGAACACAGCAGAAAACTAGTGAAAAGCACCCACCACAATTTTTATAGTCTCAAAAATGACAGACACTGTAAGTTACCTTTAAAAGAAGCTAAAAGTATAAACAGAAGACAATGAAAAGAGAAACGAAGTAGCAAAATCCTGAGACCAAATGAAAGATTTATAAAAACTTCTACAAGAATGAAAGAATCAGTTAAATAAGGAAATAACAAAAACCTTTATCACTCTTTTTGTGTCACATGATGTTGAATAAAAGTGACATATAACAGATAAGGAGGATGCTAGTGAGGATAAATACTGCTACCTAGAAAAAGAAAAAATGAATAAAGAGAAGAGAATATGTAAAACAAAGGTTTGATAAGGTAAACACCTACTGTTTCTATTCCATTTTTGTTTAGATAAACTTAAACTACAGTAAGCCAAGTGTTGCCTTTAAATGCAAGTGTGTGCATGTAGATCATACGGAAGCACATACTGTCTGTAGAATATGTATATATGAATATGCATACTCTATTATCTGTTTTGTGTTTCTGTATGTAAACCTAGAGAAGTAGGTTGGTATATTGTTCAGAAAATATTGATAATTGGTAGGATTTCACAAATTTTTATTTTTCTGTTCACATGAATTGATATTTTAGAAAGAATATTTATCGTTTCTTTATAGTAACAATCCCAATTATTTATTAAAGTTTATAAAAAGAAAAATATATAGTCCAATTCAAACTGACCTTAATGGATGCTATTTCCAAAAAGAAGAGACAACCTACTGGAGGAAGCTACGCTTGCCTAACTTATAAATGCAAATTAACCTCCGACCTTTAGGAAATGCTCATTAACATGTGTGTATATGTATGTACCTGTGTGTGCAGGCTTGTGTGTTTATGAATGTTGAAAAGTGTACTTATATTGCTGGCAGATTACACTGGTATCAAGGCTTCCTTCTCCAACACTTGATAAAACCGATGGATTTCTCAAGCTTATCAATGTAAGAAGCATCAGAGTGATGAAGGGACAGTCGCTCAAATACGGACCTGTGAGACTCAAAGTGGAAGAATGTAGTAGTGAAAGCATGCACCGTGGAATCAAGAAGACTTGAGAGCCTAAAGCTGGTGTGTTTGAAGTTCTCATAATAATGTCAGTCTCGGGGGAGAGAAGAGATGGAAATGTGAGAAAGGTTCATTGGTGATGCAGTCATTCTTGCTGTCAAAGACTTCTCACCAAGCCACAAAAGCCCAGTCTGCTAGAATACAAATCAGATGCAGTCAGGCCCCATAGAATAAGTAAGAGGCATAAGGCCTCCCTGTGCAGATCCTAATAGGTTTTTCCACATCAGTAACCTCTTGCTATAAACAAAAATCCAAGTCTTTGTTTTTTTCTTTTCCTGTGATTATTATGCAAGGGCCCTGGATAACTGTTGGAGATTTAACAGCAAAATGCACATCGTTGAACCATTTTCTTTAAAGATTCCTTTTTGTTTCTATTTGCTGGCCTGTTGGCTTAAAAGGCCTAATATTGGAAGAATCTGATCACTAGACAGCATGAAAAGTAAATGCACAAGCAAAAATAGAGAGAGAGGTTTGCATCCCAATTTCATGTCTTGTAATATTGTGCTAAGGAAGCGGCACTTCAGCAATGGGGCAGTGAAAGATTTCTTTAGTCAAATGAGTTTAATGAAAGAAAGGCATTGTGCCTTTCTACCTTTCATTTACTAAACTGATTCACCTTCTGGCTAATCATTTAAATCCACAAGGAAGCCTTCTGTCCTTTGGTCATTGCTCCCTAGATTTATTTTCAAAATGGGTTTGGAGCAGCCATGGGTATAAAGCTATGGCTTATACTTTGCAACACTTTTAAGTGGTTCCCACAGATAATGTAATCGTGCTATTCAAACAAATCACACTGATTGACTGAATTTTGCTGTGATGTTTTTCTTTAGCATACAGAAAACAAAGCATTTTGCCTATGATGTTGTAGATATTAGAAACTGAATTTTATATTTGGAAGACTCTGGGAGAATCTTTAGTTCCTATACACAGTTCTACTCCAGACAGTTGGCATATTTCAGCTACATGTTTGGCCCTCAGACCCATTTGAGCTTGTAACCCCTGGCTCTATTCTCTTGAGAGCTATGTCCCATATGGTGTGACCCAACCTTAAGATGTAACTCAAAATACAGGAAGGAGGAAACTAGACACAAAACTACTTGATGCCAAGATTTTTCTGTACAGACTGTTTAGCAGTGCACATAATAAATAGTATATTGAATAGTATTTATAAATTAATTAATAAGTCAGGTTTATAAGATCTATTTAATAAAATGATGAAAAGGAAGGAAATGGCAGAACAAGCAAGACATTTGGAAGCAAATTATGAGGTGATATTCTGTGGCGGTCTTCTAGTGTCAACTTGGGTAAGTGAAACTATATTTCTCTATCTCACCTTCTCTAAAAGAGCATCGCTCAAATGAGAAGTAGTTGAGAGATTGGTGGAAAGTGAAAGAGAATCAGCCCTGGGCAATATCATCAGATGCAGTACATCGTAGCTGGGAGGCAGACGAAAAATTTTGGCTGTTCCCGGTCCTTGTCCTTCTGTCCAGTTCTTCTTCCAAATAGGGCTCTGCTGATGGACAGCAATCTCCAGCCTAAAGCAGATGCTTTGCCACTAAACTAAATCCCCAGCCCTCTGCTATTCTCTTTAGAAGAGATTTTATCATCACTGTTTCTACGTATTTTCCATAGCTAGGAATCCCAAAGTTTCTTATACATGCGTTTTATTCATTTTCCTTCTCCTTATAAATCCATCATGAACTTATGAATGACAGTACTAAGAATGTTTATGATATGATGGTAAATAAAAGAACAACTTTTTCTTTATTTTTATTGGCCTAGTTAATAAGGTCTCATCTTGTGTAGGCATTTTGAGCAGTGTAGTTCCACACAGAGAATAAAACTCCATCAGTGCTGGGAAATTACAAATACCTATGTGTACTAATTATTTATTTTCACATTTCATATAGGGATTTCACTTTGTTGTTAGTCTTAAGGTGAATTAAAGGATTGAATGGACTATACATCATCTTTTTAAAGTATATAAGTAATATTCTATTTTATTAGCAATATTTAACCCCTTATGTAGGTGTAAAATATTTTATGAGCTAGATTAAAGTAAGTAAGAAAAAATAAGGTTCTTGGAGGTTTTTTCCCTGAGCAATGTATTACCTGCTGTTTTACAATATCTATGAAAGTGATTCTGAAGCTGTTGGTTCTACTCTCTGTAGATGGGACAATAAATATTCCTTATTGTGAAAGATTTATTTTCTTCACCATCATAATCGAGACAATCAATAAAATATAATGTCTCCCTAGGCATTCTGCTATACACAACACACTTTATCAGCAAGACCACATTAGCAAAACACCTGAATCCCATGGTGGCAGACAAGTTAATTTTTGAAATTTAAACTAATAATAACCACACACATAATCTCACAATTAAGGTACTAAGTCTTTTCTCACTTATGCAACGTTACTTAGACATTTATAATCTGAAGTCTGAACATAAAGTTCAGAATTATATGTAAAATTGTAAATACCATTAAGAATTTTTTGATAAAGAATTGTTAATAACAAATTAAGGCTAATAGTTACATTCTTCATGTTTTTCTCTCATGTAAAGAAACATTAGATTTTACCTTTATATTAATTGTTTATGCCTTTATAGGGATTAAGATACATAAATAAGTCACAATCCTATTGCATCATAAACGTTATCAGAAAAAACCTGTAAATCCCTGAAGTACATTAAAACATTTATCTTTTGATTTAAAATGTCAATTTTACTAAATGTATCTTATTTGAATAGTCTCTTTATCTCTCTTCATCCTTTTGTATTTGTAAGTACATAATTAAATCACAGAAGTCAAGTGTTTTGCTTTTATATTTATATAATAAAATGTTATTTTCCCAAATGCAATGAATATCAAATTTCATGAGATCACTTTCATTCTCAGTGGTCTAAGTTTATCTTTGATAATTTCATTGCCATAAATACTGAATGAAAACTGAGTTTTAAATTTTACTTTAAGAGTTTTAAATTTTTCATCATGAATACTTTCTTAAATACTTGTTTCTGATGAAAATGGTAACTATAAAAGGAAGAAAATATTTAGAAATATTATGTATTTCATAAATAAGTAAATAATGTTTTTAGAAATACATTGGTTCATATGGAAGCACATTTATGATTTACTGAAGATTATGTAGTTAAATTCACTATTTAATTTGGTTAGTGTGGTTGAAAGTCTTGCTAATGTTCATCCATAAGCAATAGACTCAAAGTTGTTTTATTATTACTTAAATAACACACATGTGCTAAAATAGATATCAAATCTTTGTATAGTGAAGAACTATTTTCATCTTTGGGTTATATCATGTATTTCTCAACTAAGTGCTGAAGCTACAGAGCAGTGGTGGCAAACTGATAGCTTGTGTCTTACCGTATTTTTCTTTCAAGACAAAAGACGTTGATGTGTGAGTTGTTTAAACTAAAAAACCTTAGCATTTGGGTTCAGTTGTGATAGGTTTTGCTAGCTTGGGGTTTAGCTTCATTCTCCCAATTTGGTACTGTACCTAAAGAAACAGCTTACCTCTCCAAGAGTTCTAGGTTCTAGGTTCTCTTGTTTCCAGAGATAAATCTCCCACTCCCTTTTTGCGAATGTGCTGAGCCCTTTCCAGTCTCGACTCCACAACCACCCAAGCCTCCACCTCCTCCTGTTTTACACAGGCAGATGCTCCTTCAAATCAGTGGTTAATATGTCATCTTGCCCACTTTCCAAACTCCTCCCCCGGTCAGAGCTGATAATAGTAGTCCCACTTCTTTGTTCTCATTTGAGAGCCTCTGTACCCCCTGCCCTGTGAAGCTCTCCCGTGCCCGCATTAAAGGCCTCCTCTTTGGTCTCCTTCTTAACTCTCTCATTTTCTCTGCACCACTTCAGATGGAGTGCCAATAACAATCAAATTGCAGTGTTGGCACTTTGGCATATGTAAGTGGGTTTTGAGTTGCCATTTGTGCACTCATTCACTTAAAAGGTTCGCTATCACTGTTGCACACAGCAAAGGAAGTTTGCCTGCCCCTTCAGGACGATTCAACCTACTGACTGAGCTGTCACACTTCAGAACGTTGTTGGAATATGCATTGCCACTGTAATAACTCACCACACACTTGACAAGTCAAAGTAGCATGCGTTTGTCAACTGAATGTTCGTGGAGCAGGAAGGTTAGGTGGGCTGTACTTTGTTTATGCTTGAAGTCAAAGTTGAAACGGAGCCTGGATAGAAGAAAAGCTGGTTCTGAGGTTATTCAGAGTTTTCTACCCCAGTGCAGAGGGGAATGTCCCATTTTTGCTCCATCTAACTCCTCTGTTTTCCAAACAGTGTTCTTTCATATATTTCCAGATGTATTTATATAATGTCTTTGGATTTAGTTCATTTTTTATCAATTAAATTTCAGTCACATTATTTTCATCTGGTTACTCTATTTGGACTTGAATAATTTCCTTCCTTCTTTTAAAATATATCATTTGCATGATTTCAGAGCAGCTTGTATTTTTGTTCTGTACATCAGCAAGCTTATAATTTTTTTCTCTGTGTAGCAGTACTCATGATTTTTATTATAGCATCTAAAACCAGCATGATGTCAGCATGTAGTTGGTATTCAAAAATACTGAATGAAAAAATAAAACAGAAAATAAATTAAATAATGATGCATGAGGAATATTTCTGTAAACTCATGCCTTGTTTCATTCTTTAAATGAATTATTTTATGTTTAGTGTACTCTACCATTTTCCTTCCAGAGTTATTGGTAAATGACCCACTAGCATTAGTCTGGGTTCATGTGCTTAGATGACTGCAACGTTTGTAAATAAAAAGAAGTAAAAGATTTGAAGAGCAGGAGAATAAAATAGCTTTCTAACTCAATAACGGGGACGCAATAAGACGGTGTAAGAATTGTGATTACTGTGGATGTGTGTAGTTTAAAGGTGAGTGATCCTTTTCAGTGATCACTGATCTTTGATGTATAAAAATTGAAGATCATAATTATTGAGCCTTTTATGGGAATTCAGAAATCTATCATTATTTTTCTGGGAAATATCTAATGTTTTAAAAGGTGTAAAATGCTTTAAACATAAACACAGTAGCACAAAAGACCTTGTTGACTAAACTAGGTGGTGGGATTAAATGTGAGCCATGGACTCATGGGTTTTAGTTCTGGTTTAGTCAAGTAGTAAAAGAATGTTCCCTTTTTTGTCTTGTGGGGCCCTATATTCTGGAATGATCATTAGTGGTCCATTTTCTCTGAACAATGCTAATTTGCACAAAGCATGTTTGAATAAGATAGATCTGCATATGTGATATCCTGACTGTTTTGAATATCTGATCACTTTAATTCCCATTTGGTGATTTTCCTTTATAATTCAACCTAATTTTCTCTCCACACTTTCATTCTAGAAGTGTAACAGTATTAATAAAGGAAGTGGAGTCTTTTCAAAACTATCACAAAGATGCTCTCAATAGGGTGCCAAAAGTTGTATTTCGATATGAACATTGGAATTATTGTGCTTTCTTATTTGAAAGTCATTCTCCCCTCCTCAGGAAAGAGTTTTACTTGAAAAACTCTTCCCTCCTCTGCCGCCTTACATAGGAATGTAGTATAATTATCTTGTAGCCATGGCATGCAGCTTGCCAGGGGAGTGCATTATGTTAATACACTCAGAATCTCCTCATAGAAAAACAAAAACCAAGGTTCTGGGTTGTTATGGGTGATACACTGTGTCCTTGAGAAGTTTGGAAGTTTAACTAGAGACTCAGCAAGGAACCAATATCCTTACTGCGCAAACATCCTCAGCCAGTGTAAGGAGAGGGCACAGAGGTGGTGTGAGTGCTACACCCACACTGGGTGTGCTTACAACGTAAGGGAGGGAGAGAGGCTTTCTTACCCCTTTTCCCCTTTTGCTCTTGTCACTTTGTTATTTGCCTCAGCCACCATGAACGGTTGTCCCTCTGCCACATCACCCTGCCTTGGAGCCAAATGAATATGGACTGAACTCCATAAACTGTAAGCTAAATAAACCTTTCCTTCCCTAATTTTGCATGTCAGATATTTTATCTCAGCAAGGAGATAAAAGTAACCAAGACATGGGTAACACCTTAGACTCAGGAATTTGGCTTCATGTAGAACTGCTGCTTGTTTGTGCTTCCTCATAATTGTTTTGTTGTTTTCAGTTTAAGATGTTTCCTATATAAAATGGAGTAAATGAATGGATGTGTGTTAAATAATTATGACCCTATAATAGCTCAGCCCCAATAATCAGGAAAATAAAGATTAAAAATCTGACTTCCAAATACCAATTTGTGAATTTTCAAAATGATTAGAGATAACATGGATGAGAGTTTTGCAGAACTGACACTTTCAGATTCAACTGATGGGAACTACACACTGCAAGAGATTTCTTAAGACATAAAAAGAATACACTGAGATTCCTAAAAAGACTTTGTCTTTTGTTTCAGCAAATTAGCTTCTAGAGATTTATTCTAAAGAAATTATGAGAATTAATAAAAGATTTACCCAAATGCATATTTACCATGGAATTTTGAGTACATTGAAAGATTTCATGTGATTTATCTATTTATTCATTTATATTTTGGGACCAAGGATCAGACTCACCACCTCGTGCTTGCCAGACAGGCACTTATGCTGCTGAACTAAATCCCCAGCTCCACAATTTAATGTAATTTAATGCATGGCCATAAACTGGAAAACAAATAACTATAAAAATCTACCAGGTAATATGTCCAGCCATTAAACATTGTGCTCTATGAAACTGTTCAATGAAAAAGAAAAAAAATATTCTTCATGTATTTGGTAAAAATAATAAAAGACAAATAGAATAATATTAAGATGTGTTATCAATTTGGTACTTAAATTTTTGCTCATAAAAAACCATTCAAATAATGTAATTTATGGAAGTGACTTCTAAGAGAGAGAATTATGAGTAAGGAAAATGGAAATCCTTTCATTTTAGTTTTTTCCTTTCTTAAAATTCCTAGAGCAAGTGTATTTCTCTAGTTTCTCCTATCCTACAAAAAAGAAGATTGTTACATAAAAGAAAGACATTCTAAATGGACTAAGGGACAGGAAATGTTTCACACTGTATTATTTTTTACAGCTTTAATTAGTGATCATCCAAATAGGCTGAGGAAGGTGTGCCTGTTTATGACAAGCAACAGCACACAATGACTCACAGAACCAGTGAACAGGAAGCGCCTCTCCCAGCATGTGGAGGTTCACACAATGGAAACTCTTCACCAGACACTGAAAGATTCAATAATAATCTAGACCAAAGTCATCACCATGGAGCCAGCAATTATGCTACTACTACTATTATAAACCGTTTATTTTTATCATAAAAGAAAAAAGTCAGCCTTAAGAACAAGATAGCAAGACAAGAAATGATTTGGCGAGATCCAAAATTCTTATCAGAACTTGAACTTTCAGGGAAAGTTTGGCAGAAAAAGGAACTAGTGTGGAAACGTTTCCAAACATATCACTTTTGTTCAGTACCCTTTGATTCTTTTCTCTATTTGACACCTAAAAATACCAAACCCCATGATGGATTTAGTTAGCCATAGTATGCATTTAATATGTGATTTAATTGAATTTCTAATATGGTGGTACTGCTATTATTCTGGCAGGGAAAAAATTCAAATTTACTGAGGTTGATATATGCGTAGGGATATTTTTGAAAGAATAATTCAGAATTCCCTTTTCAAGTCTGACTTCAAAGCTCCACTGTTAGATAAACCAAGGCAGAGTGTAATTAAAACTAATTAAATTCAAACAAAAGCAAAATTGCTTAAGTATAATCATCACCCAGTTTGAATTTTATTATTGAATTCATTTGTCTCTAATTTCAATGAACATTATTTTGTTAGAAGAGGACACATCTTATGACACGAGAAAGAGGATTATGCCATTAAAGATCTCCAGTACTCCTGAAAGTTAAAATAAATTGAGCAATAAAAAGTACAGCTATAACTAAAAACAAACATACTTTTACATTTATAAATTAGTCTCCATTTATGTAGATCACAAGGAATGGTGGTTTGCATGTTGGACCTGCATGCTCTATGTATTTTAAGCAATGCTGTGAGGAAGAGAGATACCTTAAACATAGGATAAACAAAAATAGGCTCATTGATATGTTTTAAACTTCTATTAATGCATATTTGCAGTATTTAATGATTGCATTCATTGTAGAGAATCAGTACATGTAACACATTTCAATTTTTTTTCCAGCTTTCACTCCATCCACCTTTTGTTGAGAAGATAAATAAATAAATATAATGCAGGTTCATTGATATTAATGGTGAATGGTTAGTAACAGTTTGAGCAAAATCATCATTACCAAAAATAAATTTTCTTTCTCAAGCACTGCTATCGATTAAGAATTCAAAAATATTTTTTATTATTTCTGAGAAGGGTAAATTCATCAACATCAGCTACAGAATCAAAAAATGCTTTTATTGAGGCCTTGTTATTTAATTTGCTGTGTACATGTATGCTTTTAGATAATCTAAGTTTTAGAATGAAGATATTTTACCATTTTCCAGAAGACATATTACAGCTAGCTATACAAGCACACTCATGTTTATATCAACACAACTAATAAGTCACAGAAGTAGCCTCTATGTCCATAAACAGATCAAAAGATTTTTTAAAATGTGGTATTTAAATACAATTGAATATTTCCCTGATATAAAGAAGGATAAATTTGTGTTATTTGTAGAAAAATGAATATGCTCTTAGG
Organism: Hydrochoerus hydrochaeris; assembly: GCA_004027455.1. Taxonomy (NCBI): domain Eukaryota; kingdom Metazoa; phylum Chordata; class Mammalia; order Rodentia; family Hydrochaeridae; genus Hydrochoerus; species Hydrochoerus hydrochaeris. The sequence goes on from PVLA01002166.1 coordinate 110,080, forward strand.
CCATAATTCTAAGTAAAACAGAGCAGACACACAAGCTAAAATACTCCAATGCGTTTCTTAAATGAGAACCCCAAAGTAAAATAAAGAGTAAAGTAAAAGATAGATAACAGGAAACAGGGAGATTGGTCTCTTGCAAATGGAAAGAGGACCATAGGTAGGAGGAAGGATTGAGGAAATAAAAAGATATACTATGTTAAGCCATGTCAAGTGTGTGTAACAACTTTCCATGATGAATGTAGTCAGTATGTGCTGAAAATATGTACTAATAAAAATAAAAAATAAAAGATAAACAGAATAAAGTGTAACAATATTCAATTAAAGGAAAAAATAGTTTTTGTCCAAAAACAGTTAAACATTAAGATATGTCCTTGTGAAACAAATTTATGGAAAACTGAGTGGCAGAACCAAACCAAGTAATGTGAATTAAAACAACATTCCATAGCAATTCTGTCTTTATTAGCAAAATTAGGAGAACAAAACTTTAAAACAGAAGAATTTTTTGTTTGGCTTCTATACATTGTTGAGCAAGCCATGCAATTGGTGCAGTGTAAGAGATTTTTTATGACATATTTTGTAAAATGAGACATTTTATACTGGGATGTTTTAAGGACAAACTGTAAATGTGATTGATAAGACCTACAGAAAATATTAGATGTCCAAATGCAGTCATGTGAGGCATGTAAGAGGGTAATGTGCTTTCTCAATTCTTTCTAGTGTTAGTCTTCTTTTAAAAAAATCATTCTTATCTTGATTCTTGACAGTGTTATTCTTTATCACATGTCATAGTGACATTTCACTTCTAGAGTATATTAATTTTTGTAGAGTAAGGCAGAAAACTTAAAACACTGTGGGCTATTTGTTTGTCATAGATTCATAAACACAAGTTTTTAGTTGCATCTATTGCGTTGTCATGTAAGAAAAATAAAGTCCAGGAAGTTAATTGATTTGCACAAAGTCACCAAGCATGCATCGGAAGAATATTGGCTTTCCACAGAGGTCTAACTCATGAAAATTCCTGGAAAATATTATCAAAATTCCTTCTATGACAAAAGAAGTATTTCATATTTAATTACATAAAATATCTTGAGATGGGTAATTATGTGCAATTACTCAGATAGATCTAAATCTGTGACAGAAATCCTTGCAAAGAGAGGCAGGGTAATCACAGGGATATGATTGCAGAAAATAAATAGAAGCCAAAAGGAGACAGAAAATGTATTTTTTCTCCATCACCTGTAGGAACTCATATTTAATTTATGATCCTGAAATAATAAATTTTTGTTTTCAGCTACTAAATATTTATACCAGTAATAAGAAACTCATACAAACAACAGTGAAGTCATGTAAATTTTAGAGGTAGGACTTAAATCCCAGGCATTTATCATTTCTATTACCACAGTGCATATGTGCATATTCTGATCTATACCAAGCACTCTCATAATCAATGTTTTTACCATATGTGTTGATCATAAGTCAGTTCACATATATGGCCCTCAATATATAACAATTCTGCAATAACTGATGGACAAGAACAAATATGAATAAACTACATATTTGTACATATGAATAAACTAACCTGAAGTGAAACTATTTAACATAACAATATCAATAATTCTCTTCGTTTTTCTGGTACCAGAGAATGAATCCAGGGTCTTCACACTGAGCTAGATACTCGGCCCATTTTTATATCATTATTCTTCTTTTAATTTAAAGTGCTCAATTTTTTTATCTTTTCAAAGAATACACTTGATCTGTCCAACTCTGGCCATACTAAAATGACTATATGGTATTTCAATACATTTTACATAATGCCTGAACCATATGAAATAGCTGATCATCCAAGAGTTTTGGACATAGAGAAATGATAATTCCGTCTGAATCGGTCCCTCATATTCCTGCTGTATGCTCTGCCATATGCTGCTCATTTATACCTTCAGTGAAGGGTTTGTTGCTGCAGTTCCTGGCATACTGTAGGTAGGTGATTATTACCCCATTATCCCCAAATTGCAGTCCCTACATCCAATAACTGACACAGGAATGTAATGTCTTTGTTCTTTTATTCTAACTGAACTCTACTCTGAAAAGTCACGTTAACTTGAAAATTTTCTATGAATTAGACAGATTCTATGGTCAGGCCTGCATTAGAGAATGACTTCTTTCTCTTCTTAGAATATTCCTTTTTCCACTTTCCCATAAGATCATGCTTAAGAAACTCTTGGATAAATATCTTGTACTCTTATCTCCCAGAGATCTCACACTGCAACAGTTTAGTTTAATTTAATAATATATAAAATTCTATAGTATGCAAAAAAAAAACAGAATTGTTTCTCAGTAATGTAATTATGATATGGGACAGCTGGGAAATTCTTATCAGAAGTCCACTCTCATTGGTTAAAGTTGATGTAACATGCCCATGTCACATTTATTATGATAATAGCATTTAATTAACAACATATTGAAGATATCACACGTTAATATTGGCTATGATTTATGTAGTAGGACAAAAAAAATCAAGACCTTCCAATCTTTCCACACTTTTCTTCATATATCTCAGTTTCTTCTCTCTGTACAAAACGGATAATAACTGCAGGTTTTACCTAACTCGTGGGTTGTGATGTTATAAAGATGATGTGACTAAGTGCTTGTACACTTGCAAGTAGTGCAAGTAGTGTAATGGAGACAAGAGCAGCTGTGTTCTAACACATTGTTCAAAAGGTTCCTCTTATATTGTGTCTGGGATGACTCTTTTCTTTCCAATCTACAAATATTCTTAGCCTCCTAAACGATGAAACAATCAGAATACTGATGGTGTCCTTTGTTTATTCTCTTTTTAGTTAGCCCACAAAAGTAACTGCTGTACTTCCTCATGCTCTATTTGGCCTTCAAATTCAAACAAAACAAGCTCCAACCCTAGCACAATGATACATTCATCTACTCAACAGCCAAAGAGATGATGTATACACAGATGTAGACACAGAGATAGGTTTAGGTGTAGATGTTAATTTAGGTATAAACATGTATGTTTTGCACATTTCACTGATTTGGTTGATAGGAGAAACAGCACATTAAAGTGATAAAATCCAGCTGAGATCTTGTTTCCTGAGATTTCTTCAAGTGTCTTTTTTTTTTTTTTGGTCCGACATCTAAAATACTTGGGTTATTTTTAATGGTACTATTCTTTCCAGCAGCCATATTTCCTTATTCCCACTTTTACGCACATTTGCAACATACACTCCTCTCAGCATGTTGGTCTTCTGAGCTGTCACCAGAATAGTCAATCAGTCTCTGCTTACAATATTCTGAAGATTTTGTAGCCCACCTCCCTAATTTTTTTCAAACTCCTGCAAAACAGTTCAGTGTGGCCCTGAACCACATGGTCAGGTACAGACTCAGCAAGAACTTCGCTTCTCTTGTACCAGTTTTCTAAGTTAGTCAGCTTTCTCATAGCTGGGACAAAATTCCTGACAAATTCAACATAGAAGAGAAAATATTTTGTTTCTATTCATGCTTTACAGAGGTTTCAGTGTAGCTCCAAAGTGAGCACACCATTGAAGAATGACAAGGAAAAGTAAAAATATGTATCTCACAGCAGCCAGGAAGTAGAGAGGTAAGAAAATATCCAGAGAGGAAAGGCCGTGGACCAGATAGAGTCTCTGGGGAAGCACCTCCATGGCCATCCAGACACACCCTGTACTATGACTTAGTAATCTAGGCTTCTCTAAAGGTAATCAAATTGATAATTTGGATCAAGCATCACAGGATATGGAAGGAATTTGGGCTATGAGGGTCCCACCTTCACAAATGAACTAATGACAACTATAAGGAGGTGTGAGAGTGTATGTTCTGTCAATTTTGGTATGTTAATGTTAAGCTGATGTTAGCTAATGAGTGAGATAAAGTCTCCAGATTTTACTTTAGATCAAATATTTCTCTTAAATTGGATCAACTGTCTTAAGGGTTCTACAATCTATATTTCATGGCATGTCTCATAGCATTGGGTAGTGGTGATAGGCTTATAAAATTAGTTTAACTTAAATTGAAAATTAAAGTTGGTTAAGTTTAACGTTACATGGCTTTAGGCACATGGAAATGTAGATATTTAAGTATCTGCTTATTTTTCATATTCTGTTCTCTTGATCAAGAATATCTCTACCTCCAAATGTACAAATTTTGTCTTGTCCTTTAAGACAAAAATAAAATGTCACATTTTTCTGTGAGACATCCTTTACTTCGCTCCCCTGGATTTCCTCAATTTACATATACTTCTATTTAAGAATTATTGAACTGAACTAAGCTCCTCTATCTGAATTAATTACCTCTTTTGGGAAAGTTCTTTTTTAAAAAGAAAATTGTTGTCGTATTATTATATAAAAATGTTTTGTACAGCATTTTATATGTATTTTGGAAACATTGTAAACTAATTTGTGATACTATAACTAGATTAAAAAACAGAATAGTCACGTAAAGTGCTAATATAGTTAATATAACAGTACACAGAAGATCACAAGGTAGTATATTATCAATGGTTATATGTATGATATATGTAACAAACAATTGCATAGTTTAGAGGAAAGAGAAATTGGTATGGTCCAGGCTGGTTTAATAAATCATAAATAGGACAATGAGGTAAATTTGAACTTGAAATACTTGTGGTAAATCCAAACTCATTCAGTATTTATTTACTGATTAAGTCACACATTTGTCTTTGTATCCTAGTTAAATATTTGTAAACAACTTGCTCTATCCTACTGCTAAAGTGTCCTGCATTATGACATTTTGGTGGTGAAATCTGTATTAATAATGACTGCTGTTTTGAGAACTGACAATTTTATTTATTTAATGATTTATTCATAGTTTATCTTTGATTTACCTGTTAATATTTATATATTTTGTATCTACTATGTTTAGTGTATTCTGCTAAGCTACAGAGATGATTAAGATAGCTACATTTCTCACTCAAAAATTTGTAATCTTGGCAGCTGTGGCTTAAGTGAGTGGCGGGTGTGCCAGAGAGACAACCAGCCAGCGTCTCCTGAGATCCAGCCACGTTGGACCTTAGGCAAGAAAGCAACCCACTTGCCTTCCTGGTAAGCAAACATGAGCCTACCAGTTAGCAGGTTGAAAATCAAACATCCCATCTCTCCCCCTCCATTAACAAATGGGAGCCAGAGGTCTGAGTATCGCTTGGGAGGATGACCATATGCAATATAGCTAATATGGGAAATTTCTTTCTATCTTCTTTTTGAAGGCAGATAATGTTATCACTGTTTTGTTTTGTTCTGATTGCTATTTTGATAGATTTTATAATGTTCTGTATTTGGTTTGATTTTGCTATACCTGAATGAAAGGACAACTATTGTGAAGATAACGAGATATACTGTGGTACCTATTACTGTTACCCCAGTATCCTGCTGTGAAGTTCTCTACCAATTTCACTGCATTGTCTTGATTGGGTTTGTTCTGCCTTGTTCTGTTGTATTTTACTTCCTCCAAAATAAAAAAAAAATTGTAATATCATTTAGTGAGACCAACATATAAACAAATACTGAAATAATTTATTATAGATAAAATTACTAGACTGTGTATAGGCAATTATTGGGTATATTAAAGTTATTCCAATTGTGAGGTAAAAGGAGAAGGTGCTTAGATTGAGTCTTGAAAGATGCATGTATGTTTACCAAATATAAAGATGGCAAAAGGCAATGAGAGAGGAAAACAACCAGCACTGCAGTGTAGAAAAGCTTAACTAATGAAAACTTGATGTGGTTGTATCTCAGAGCCAGCTGTCATGAGGACTGGTATTATGTGGCATTATGTTTTGATTTGAATGCATCTTTTCTCCATAGTTTATGTTGCGATTTAATCTTCATTGTGATAATCCCAGAAGAGGGAACCTTTTGGAAATGTATTAAATCATGTAGGCTCTACTCTAATGAGTGGATTAGTGTCACATAAAAAGGCGGGAAGGAACTAATGTAGCTTATTTCTGCTCTTCTCCCTCTAGATGGCTCCACCTTTGAGAAGCAGGTCCTCACATTAACACTAATCCTGCTCCCTTAATGGTGGCCTTCCAGTTCTCAGAACAGTGAGACATAAATTTCTGTTCTCTATAAATTATCAGGTCTTATACATTTTGTTATAGTAACGTAAAGAAACTAAGAAAAATGGAAAGAAGTGGGCATTTCATGACCAATGAATCTTTTTTTTATTACTCTCTTGCTCTACTGAGAATAGTTCACTTCTATTTCAATTTGTTTTAATTTTTTAGTAAATGCACTACACTTGCAAGTTCTACATCCTTGTGTATTTTTGATATCCCTCTGTTCCACTGGTTCTCACATAAGTGCATTACCTTCCATGAAATATACTTTTGTTTTCCATCCAGTGGTTAGATATTACTATTTCATAATTCCTCCTCTGTGGCATAGTGTTTATTTCTCCAAAGGTAATACATAATATGTTAAAGCTATTTGAAAATAACATCTCCTTTCCATGATAATCCTCAGTTCTTTTTCCTGTCAATTCATTTTTTCATTTTTAAGCACATATTCAGTTTCGTTCCACACTGATAAGTACTATAGTGAGTGTGTTGTTTTTATTTATTCAAGTAATTGTTGCAGTGACCCAACAAGGTAAATCCAATTAGTACTTTTTTTTTTGTGAAATGTGACAACTAATTCAGAAGACACATAGTTAGGAAATGACTAGTCTAGGATTCAAACACAAATGGCCAAGTTATTGAAAATAGTTTCTTCACTAGCACTCTGAAAATAAATTAGCAAGCTTTCACCACCATATCAAATACCTACTTACATCTGAGCCTAGGCAATTGATTTTTTTCTTTGCTACTGTATCTCTTTTATTACTATTCTTTCTTTCACTATCCTTTTACTTTCCTACTTTCACTTGTATTGCAAACCAACCTATTGTCAGATCCTAATATATCTCTTTTTCAAAGACATTTGTCTCTTGATCCCTAGCTTTCTGTGTTCTACAACAGGTATTTTCTGTCTCTGTGCAAATATTCTTACAGTCATGCAAATAAAGTCAGCAACAATATTGCTCATATCTCCACAATCTTTTGAGTTTACCTATTGTTATCACATCAACATCATTTATTTTCTATCTTTAAGAATAAAACATAGAGCCATCATTGGTTTGTGTTTTGTCAACTTCTCTCCTGTTAATCCTTATGAATACTCTTTACTCGGATTTTAACCTATGTTCTCCAAGAAAATTGCTATTTTCAGTTTCTTATAAGTCATTAAAGTTAGGTTCATCGTTCAGTTTTCATTTCTTTTCCTCCTGGATCAATTTTTCAGCGACATTTTACATATATGATCACTTCCATCATCAAACATTTTTCTCACTAGATTTCCAACACAGTGTATTCCACATATTACCTCTTAAATTACTTTTTGATATTAAGGTTTGATGAGTCATCATTGTTTCCCAAATTTTTATGAGATTAAATCTTTACACATTCTATATTTGAAATTTATTCCTTTGGCAAATGTATATACTATTAATCTCATGTGTCACAAATACACTGTCAAATCCAATTTTTAATTAATTAAGTTTATTGATATCTTTTAGGTATATGTAATAATCATATTAATGATAGGCAACTTGCTCCTATACATGATATGGTTTGAATCTTTTTCTCCCATTCCTGTACCCACAAAAGCTTCAACTCTTCTTCCCCTCTGTTATGACTGATCCATGATATCAACTTGAGTTTAAAAGTTTAACTAAGGGACTCAGCAGGGAGCCAGGATCCTTGCTTTGTGAATATGCTCAGCCTGTGTAAGAGGAGGGCACAGAGGTAGTGTGAGTGTTACCCCTATCCTGGAGGAGGAGTGCCTGTGTAAAATTCAAGGTAGGAAGAGAGGCTCGCTCTTCTCCCTTTTTGCTCTTGTTGCTTTGCTGTCTTCTGTGGTCACCCCGTGCCATGCCACACTGCCTTGGAGACAGCTGAATATAAATTGAAACCTCCACAAACTGGGAGCTAAAGAAACCTTTCCCTCCTTCATTCTGGGTGTCAGGTATTCTGTTTCAGCAATGAGAGAAAAGTACCCAAGACATCTTCCTTATTCACAAAGGTTTGCTTTAATTGTTTTCTCCTTTTGTTATATTCTTCTCTATTCTGGCTCTTCTAGTCCTCCGCCCACTTCCTAGTTTCCCTTCTCATTTAAATATTTTCTTCCCATTTCACAATACTCATTATACATTTTGGTCCTTATTTATACTTTTGGTCTCTCATACCAGGGAAACCATGTAGTATGCAAACATATGTGTCTGATTTAATTCAGTTAAGAGTATGGTCTCAAAATGTATACACATTTGGTTAGAAATGTCACAAGCTTACATTTTATTATGGCTAATTAGCATATATATATATATATAATATAAAATCTTCTTTATTGACCAGTTGATTAACATTTGGGTTTTTCACAAGATTTAGTTACTATAAACTGTGTCACTGTAAACATATGTGTGCATATATTGCTGTGCTATGATGGTTTTAATACTTTCAAGAAAATATGAAGAAGAGGAATTGCTGGATCAAATGGAACCTGTAGTCTTAGTTTTTTTTAGGAATCTCCACATTCACTTCCACACTGGTCACAGCAGTCTATGCTCACACCAAGAATGAAGAAGGGTTCCTTTTTCCCCACAGTCTTGCCGGCGTTGTTTTTAGCTTTATTGATAACCTCCATTCTTTCTGTAGTAAGATAGAATCTCATTACTGTTTTAATTTGCATTTCTCAAATGAGCAGTGATGTTGAAAATCTTTTAATACATTGATGTGCCACTTCTATTTCTCATCTAAGAAGTGTTTATTAATTTCAGGTGCCCATTTTTGGATTGGGTCTTTAAATTTGAGGTATCTGGTTTTTGTGAATGATTTATGTATTCTTGATAGTAATCCTCATCTGAGAAAATCTGGCAAATACTTCTTCTCACCCTGTGGGCTGTCTCTTGATTCTGTTGGTTTCTTTTGCTGTGCAAAATTATTTTAATAAAATTATTTTCCAGTTTTTGATTCTTGGTGATACTTTCTGTGCAGTTAGTGTTTTTTTCATAAATTCTTTGTCTACATAAATGTCTTCAGGAGTTCTACCTATTTGGTCCTTTTTTAAAATATTTAGATCTTTGATATGTTTTGATTTTAGTTCAGTGCATGGTGAAAGACATGGGCCTAGTTTTAAGATTCAGCATGTAGAAAGTCAGTTTTCCCAGCACAATTTACTAAAGACTAAAGAAACTATCTTTCTTCCAATGTAAGTATTTTGCTTCTTTATCAAAGATTAGGTGACTAAGTGTGTCTTCAGTTGTTTATAGACCTTCTAATCTGTTGCCCTGATCCTCAAGTCTTGTTTTTTAAAATTAATTAATTAACTATCACATTAATTTTGTAATATAATTTCAAATCAGGGATTGTGAGGTCCTCTGCTTTGCCTTTGTTATCCAGAATTGCTTTTGCTTTTCTAGTTCTCTTTTGGTTCCAAATGTATTTTAGGATTGTTTTCACTGATTCTGTGAGTTATGCTATTGGTATTTTGATCAACATGGCATTAAATCTATAGATAAAAAAGCCCTAAGCTTTTCTTTGTTCATCGATTTTTTTTTTTCTGGGGAAATACCCAGAAGGGGGCTAGCTGGCTTAAATGTGACTTCCAATCCTAGTTTTTTGAGGACTCTCCGCACTGATTTCCACAGTGGTTTTACCAGTCTACACTCCCACCAACAGTGGAGCAGTGTTCCTTTTTCCTCCGCAGCCTCTCCAACATTTGTTATCAATTGATTTCTTGATGGCAGCCATTTTTTCTGGAATGAGGTGGAATCTCAATATTGTTTTAATTTGCTTTTCTTGAATGACCAGTGATGTTGAGTATGTCTTCAAGTATTTATTTGCCATTTGTATATCTTCATCTGAGAAATGTGTGGTCATCTCAGTTGCCCATTTTTGGAGAGGGTCTTTGAATTTGGGGAACCTGATATTATTCAATTCTTTATATATTCTGGATGTAAGTCCTTTGAGAGGCAGATAACTAAAATTCTTTCCCATTTTGTGGACTTTCTTTTCACTCTGTTGGTGATTTCTTTTGAAGTACAAAAACTTTTTAATAAAAAGAGGTACCAGTTGTTGATTCTTTCAAGTACTCCCTGTGCAGTTTGTGTTTTATTCATGAACTCTTTGCCACCCTCTATGTCTCCAAGACTTCTACCTACCTTATCTTCCAGTAGATTTAGTATTTCTGTTTTAATATTTGGATCTTTGGTCCATTTTGACATTAGTTTAGTGCATGGCTATAAACATGGATCTAGTAGCAGTCTTTGGCATGTGGAAAGCCAATTTTTCCAGCACCATTTAGTAAAGAGGCTGTCCTTCTTCCAGTGAACCTTTTGTTCAGCCCCTTTGTCAAACATAAGGTGGCTAAATGTCTTTGTAGTTGTATCTGCATCTTTTAATCTGTTCCACTGATACTTAAGTCTGTTTTGTTTTGTACTTGCCAGCACCATGGTGATTTTGTCACCGTAGCTTTGTAGTATAATTTCAAGTCAGGGATTGTGATGCCTCCGGCTTTGCCTTTGTTACCCAGGATTGGCTTTGCTATTCTAGAACTCTTCTGTTTCCAAATGAATTTTAGCAATGTTTTCTTTAGATTTGTAAGGTATGTTAATGGCATTTTGATTGGAATTGCTTTAAATCTGTATAACAGTTTTGAGAATATGGCCATTTTCACTATGTTGTTTCTTTCTAACCATGAGCAAGAAAAATGTTTCCATTTTCTGATACCTTCTTCAATCTCCTTTTTTAGAGCACTATAGTTTTCAACACACAGATATTTTACATTCTTTGCTGGGTTGATTCCTAAGTATTTCATTGCTTTGGATGCTATTGTGAAAGGTGTCATTTCCATAATTTATCTCTCAGTGAGTTTGTTGTTTGTGTACAGGTATGCTTAGCTTTGGTAATTCACACACTTTTAGGAACCTGATTCTCATCATCAAACACAAACTTTTGCAAGTCTCTGACTGAAATTACATAATATAATGGGAATAACTTCTAATGAGTAAAGATTTCTAGAGTATCAGTATGTGAATTTTGATGTAATATATTTATCCATTTTAATAACATTACCATTTTCCTAAAAAATAATCTTGATGATAACTTTCAGGCTAATTTCCTAATCAACCTAGAACAGAGGTTTTCATACAAATTAGCTAGCTTCTCAATAGATGGCATGGAATCAGCACTGTAGCAGAGTGTGTAATAAATATTAATATTTTTCTAAAGCACTTTTATAGTGCAATTTCTTAAATGAGCACAAAATATTTTAAATATACATTAAAATCATATACATAACATGTAGATATAAATTAATCTGAAAACAAAGTGTAAATTTTTAAGAGTGTGGGTTCTCTAATTAAATGATCAAGGTTTGAGTTACTCCTATTTGTATTACTCTACCTCAGACACTAAAATTTTGCTTTTTGTCTCAGTCTTTAAAATCAAAATTACATTTTTTCTGCATTTAAAGGGATCAAAGAAATTAATTTCCAAGAATATACTCAGTAAATTCTCACATTAAACTGATGTTGGTTAAATTACTTTATAATCTAAATAAGTTTAGATATACTTTGTGTGTATACATGTGTGCATATTTGACTTTACCATTACTAACTACAGTTGAGAACCATTCCATTGGGTCTGTGTTACTATTGCCTTGTATTTTGAAAGTAGTTGTGTGACCACTAATTTTTTATTACTGTTCCTTGCAGTTAATGCTAACATTTCAGCATTAGGATTTATGACTTAAAAGATAAACAACTCCTTAGGACTAGATAATATATTTTTACTCTTTAAAGAAAATTTACATATTGCAAAGATTCAACATTTATTATTAAAAAAAGAATTGGCTAAAATGCGTAATTGGTATCTCAATTTCAATGTAATCCATCTTTACTATTGAATTGTATTTTTGAACCTATGTGTTATGTAAAACTTTTAATTATGTTTTATGATTTCTTTAGATATTTTCAGTGATGACACTTAGTTTTGATAATGGTAATTTCCCCATCTATATTCTAGTATACTTATGTTTTATAGATATTAAAACCATGCATTGAGCTTTGTCTGTGGTAAAGGCATATCAATCCCATGTAGTTCATTTTTTAGCCAATATGTGAATCATTGCTGCCATGTGATATGGTTTTCTTAGGTGAGTAAACATTCCCACTGTTAGAACGATTCAATATTCAAATGGTTGCTATTAAATAAAATCATATGGTAACCTGGAAAGGTAAATTTTGTATATGTTTTTCTTGCTATAATAACAACAACAACAACAACAACAACAACAACCAGGAAAGCTACTAATAAAGAAGGAGAATTGCTTTTCTCTCATTATGTAGGTTCAGGGACATGCTGTGTATATTTTTTCACTTCCAATGAGGGACTCTTTGGCTCTGTCACATTGTGTCTGCTTCCAATGGCAGGAGTATGTACAGGAACAATTGATCATATCTCAAAATAAGAAGCCAGACAGCTGTGTGATCCCTAGAGAATAGCAAACAGATGAGGTAAGAAGCAGAGGGAATAAGTCCATGGAAGAAGGTCTGAGTGGCAGAGGGTAAAAGAGGAAGCTATGTCTCTAAACTTAAGTGTCAAGTCCTAACAAGCAGACTGCACTTGCTAAAAACAAGGGGACACATGATTCACTGACTTCTGAGGAGCCTGAGGCAGCTTTCTGAAATTCACAAAAATAATCTAGCTCTAACAACTGGACCATACTTGTGAACACATAGTTCATAGACAATGTTAAACAAATCAAAAATAGTCCTGGATTCATTACAGTTATTTATAATCTCATTCATGTGTTTTTTATCTTTCCATGGACTTTGGGTACTGTGACAGGTCCATGGATTAAAGACAAAAAAATCTACCTTTCAGTAGAAAAGGGGAGACTTGCCCTTTATCAGAGTGATTAGCTATGTTCGATAAAAAAATCTGTTCCTTCCCTATAAAAGCTACGTATCGATGCTGACACTTGATTTGGCTGATGGCTATCAGCTCTTCTTAATGGCCAGGTCTCACCCTGTGGAGTGCAGTGGTCTTTGATCTTTTTGATAATAAATACGTGCTTTAACTTCTATTTCTGTGTCTTGCCTAATTCTTTGCTCCTATACCAAGATGCAACCCCCATCAACAAGATCACAAGAGAACTACCTCCCTTCCAAGGCCATGGTTCAGCAAACACTCACATCCAAGGGTTCCACCCATGCTCCACTGCTTAAAATTTTCCCCATTTCCTACATCGCCACATTGGCTACCAAGTTCCCCATTCAGTGATCCTTGGGAGAAAAATCATCACAAAAACTAACCTTTGCTTTTCATTTGGTTGTTTACTATTTCTTGGAGAAATCTGGCATGTTTTACATTTTAAACATGTTAGTAAGATGTACAGATGCCCAGAGTATATTTTCAAAAAGCTTGTGTCATAATTTCAAGCTATTATCATGGCAACTGTTTGCATCAGATTACTGTTTTCCTGGAGCTATTTCTGAATCATTAAGTCCTTGATAATACCTCATTATTTGTTATGTGTTAAGCCCATACACATTTGAGTATCTAACTTCCCAAATATATATCACAAAAGAGAAAACTTACAAACAACAAACAACACTATTAATTACCTTATGAAGCAGGAAACCACTATATTTGTTAGTAAAATTATGTCTTCAATATAATACTACCAAGTAAACAATTTAAAAATATTCCATTATTGGGATGTATAGTCTTCTTAACATTTATTCTGTGTAGTGAAACTAAAAAAAAACTATGAATAGTGAAATTACAAAATTATCTTCATCTTAGAGCCTTTTATTTTATTAAAACAAAGAGAATGAAAAATTTGCCTAACAGGATGAAAGAAAAAAAAATGTTGCTGTGGTAACCACATACCATTTGCTATATTTTCTTTATTAGGCTAGTGATGACCCAGAGAAGAAAATACTGTTTTGATATAAAAAAACAATTTGACCAAGATGCATATTTCTCTTTTCTTCTTATGTAAGTATGAAACATGATCTTTCTTGTGGAAGCACTTACATTTTTGGGGATGTATGAAGGTTTAAAGGAGTTGTGAGGTTTCCTCAGAACTGATTTTGTGATTGACTGTGATTGATTTATACTTTTTCTCCTAGATGGGAAGAAAAAAAAGATAAGAAAGGAAAGTTTTCAGAAAAAATAATGTAGTGCAGGTAGTTCCATAGGGTCTAATAGCTTTGATGTCCCTTAGATAAATTATGTCATCTATCAATCTATCTATCTATATCTGTATCCTTATATTTGATCTCTGACAGTGGGCTCTCCAATCATATAATAAATTCACTGTCAAATTTTATTAGATATATACTGAACATAATGCAGTGTCACCTTAATAATTTTGTCACCTTAATAATTATATGTTCATCAGTGTCGCCTTAGTAATTTGGCTTGTATGTTAAACTCTCAACACATATTTATTAAGCTTGTCAGAGTAAGCAGAAATAGGACCTCACCACATTGTCACTATGCGTCAGACTTTCTATGCCACTGTTCCGTGTCACTCTTAAACTACTATATCCTGACATCTTTATTATGTAATGCTGTAATGCAAACGTGTATCAGTCTTGATAAGTGTGTAGTTCTAGATTTCTGTGGTTGTTTTTAATTTCAAAAGCACTCATAAAATCAAATACAATAATGATTAAGAATTGTCTGATTTCTTTATCTTGAAATAAAGTCTCCCATTCTCATCATTATTTCAACGACTATTTGAATACAATTACTTTTCCAAATCCAGGTCTTTTGGGTTCTTTTTTTTTTTTTTTTTTTCTTTTGGATTCTTGAATGTAATTAGCTTTCATATATGGAGCAAGTTTAAAATCAATATTATTTTAGATATAAAAACATATTTCTCATGTAGTTGATGTCTGTTTTCATACTGCTAGCAGTATCCAGAAAACCAGTTTCAAACTGCACTGTTTTACATTTTAAAGTTAAAAAAAATTTAAACATTTTAAGTTTATAAATTGTGTTAAACTGCTAGACAGATAAAAGTGTTTCCCACTGAGGCTTTAATGATATGCCCAAGAGAACAGAAGTACTGAGTATTCTTTTGTGAGCATGAATTTTCCCTCAAAGCAGAACTATTTTTCTCTGTAATTTGTGTGTGATGTTATGTCATTTCGAATGCAGTGACTTTTCATGGGAGTTGCTAAACATGTTCAATTTACACAAAGCTAGTTGGTAGAGCTATCTTTATCCCAGTCCAGTGGCTAATAAAATTACAGTGTTGAGCAATACTGAAAAAAAAAATAGCTCTACAAATAAAATTTTTAAATGAGTCTTCTAGCTTTATGCTTGACTGAAGATAACCAAAGCATCTTTTTGTGTTTCTTGCACTTTATTTATTCTTTGCTTTCTTCTCCCTTCAAGGTTGTTCCTTAATTCTGTGGTCCCTGATATACATACCCCACTTAAAAGTACTATTTCTGATTTTTGTTTGCATCACAGCATTGTGA
The DNA here is from genome assembly GCA_004027455.1 of Hydrochoerus hydrochaeris. Taxonomy (NCBI): domain Eukaryota; kingdom Metazoa; phylum Chordata; class Mammalia; order Rodentia; family Hydrochaeridae; genus Hydrochoerus; species Hydrochoerus hydrochaeris. The sequence continues at coordinate 125,656 of PVLA01002166.1, forward strand.
TATTCAAACACTGTCCAATAATTCTCTCCTACCAGAGTGACTGTTCCATGTGAAGATCCGGACTTTGTGACAAGTTATCTCATAGCTTTGCTCAGCATCTTGAAGTTGTAAAGAAATTTATTTTTCACTAAGCAGCAAGAACCAATCAGGGCCTAAATAATTGCTAGTGATTTTATGCATACTTATGAGTTCAGGAATTAGTAAAAATAGCAAAAATTTCCTTAGTAGGGGACAAGAATAAAAAACAATTATGAACCTGCTTACCATCCTATTTTTATATGTAGTTATACATATAGATGTGAGATAGATGGATAGCAGAATATGTGCATGCATGTAAATATATTGATATAAACCAAAGTTCAGAAAATAGTTCTCTTTTTTCCATTTTATCAGCCCCTATATATGTATAAGGTGATGGCTCATACTTTTCTGAAAAAGGCAGTGACTTAATGACCTCAAATGAATGACAATAGTGGAATATTTTTTGATAGTGGAATATTTTTAACTTAGTATACCAATCAAAACAAGGTTTCAGTAGAAATAATTGGCTCGTTTTAAAAAGAGAGATAAATAAAGATATTTCAGTCCAAAGGATTAAATCAAAGAAGTTCAGTGAGATCTACAATCAGTCAAACCTCTATTCCTGTCTAATCTGTAATATATTTTAACTAAAAAATTGCACATATGGTACTTACCTATGAGCCCTTAATTTTCTTATTTGCAATATAGAGATATTATAAAAAGGTAATAATTTTGTGTGTGGTATGTGAATAAATGCATAACAATACTGAAAAGTTTGGGAACACATTTTAAAGATTATAAATATCAGCATCTCCATATCAAGCCATCATCATCATCATGGTTATTGTCATCTTTACTTTACAATTGCAATTTTAATTTACATTAGGACTATCAATTTGATTAGAAATTATATGTTTCAATGTTGACATAATTTAGTAACTGATAGTGAGGAGGATCTTGAAGTCAGCTTATCTTTTTTGAGTTACTCTCCATCACAAATAAGCTTATATTATTCTCCTAACTTCCCAAACTTCAACTCTTTTAGTTGTGAAGAAGACATAATTAATAATCCATTTTACAGAATTACATTGGAAATTAAGTGATGACTTCTGTGTTTTCTGACACAGCAGGAAACTTTAAGTGTAATTTTATCCTACTATGATTAATTTAATTAGTACTATTTCATAAGAAAATATTCAAATTTCTTTCTTCTTGTTTTCATCCTCTTGTTTAAATTACTACATTACATAAATAAGTTAGGGCCTAGGATACTGTCTGCTAGGTAGTGTACTCTAACTCCTCAGAGGAAATACTAAAGAAATAGAGAAATTAAGAGATATTTAAAAATATTGTATGGTGAAAATCAGCTATATTAGAATATAATTTAAATTTCAAGTCTAATGAGTGGGCAAATAATATATACCCAGATTTAGAAGTTTGAGATGCTATGTTGGCATCTGGACACTAATTGTATCTTAGTTACTTTCCTGTTACTAAGACAAAATACCAAACACCATCAGGTTAAAGAAGGGAAGAATTACTGCAGCTCACAGTTTGTAGAGGTTTCAATCCATTGAAAGGTGGCTCCAAGTCAGGTACCATGATAAAGGGGCATTGCAGAGAAGTAACAGTCCATAGCAGCGCACACAGAAAGCAATAGTTGGTGAGCCTCCATTTCTCTTTATATTCCATCCAAGCTACAATAACCCGGAAGTATGCTAAATCAATGAATACAATCATACAGTATCATAGCCCTACTCCCAGTATCACACCATGATTGAGCCACCTCCCAAAAGCCTACCTATGAGAGCATGAGGCTCTGGGGTGCATCTAGAAATGAGTCATAACAAACGACATCATAACAATATGCAAAAGTCTGAACTTTTAGTATTCACTTTCCTAAATCACATAAGATTCATAATATTATTTTTCTGTAACAAATATAATACTATATGAATTGTGTTAGATAAAAATTCTATAGGATGATTCAAGGATAAGAAATGTAAGAAAAAGTGAATTCATGTGCTCTGCCTTTCATTTGAGGCAGAGTGAGAAGAGGGATCAGTGTCAGAAATTCTAAATATATAGAAGCTATAAAAGACAACCTAGGATAACCCAGGAAGGAGGTCAGCATCAGAGTACTTGCATACACATCATTACTTAGGAGCAGGAGAGGAGAGACAGCCAACTTAGAAATCTAGACAATGGATCTGTGACATCTTAGCATTTCCTGAACTGTAGTGGAGGGTAGACTGATGATGTGGTATCTAAGCACTCAGGCAAGGCAGAGACCACCAAAGTGATCCAGGACTGAAAGGCTCATGATGAAGAACATAGCTGTGGGTAACTCACCCTATATCACACAAAATTTAGGTACCTCCAGTTTTCATGGGCAAAATCTGGATTCAAAAGACATTACTTTTCTCAGTATATTTTAGTATGAATAGATGACAATTTATGGAGACCATATAGATAACTTCTTAATCAATGGTTTAGTCATAAAAGAAATCAAGTACCTTTAGACAACAACCCAAAATAAGGGAAAGGGAAATTCATCAAACCTTTAGTTCTTGAATTAACCAAGTTTAATTTTTTTCTGTCACTTTTTTTAATCAGGAAAATTAAACCATTAATTAGAAGGTTAGAGGGAAGATACGAAGATTTTCAGCTTAATTATCTGGAAGGGTCAAACTCTAATTCAGGAGTCCAGACTGGCCCACTTAAAATGACAGGGGACCATGTTCAAGGATTATAAGCTTAAATTTTAAAATACTATTGAAATTGGGACTTAAAATAGAAGTTTTATTATAGGAAAAATGATTTCATTTATATAACTTTTTCTAGCGTAAGATGTATACCTGTTACCGTAATAATAAGTTAAATCTTTGGAAAAAGTAAAGAAGCTTCTCAAATATCTTTCATGTTTGTAAGGAAGATGATATTAAAAACAAATACAGACAGAAACAACAAATGCAGAATACTTTTATCTTTCACATATGCAGTCCTTTGTCTTGGCATCTGTCATCTTGTCATTGATATGTTGATAATTCGTCTAACATTACATTCCCTTTGTTTGACATGGATGATTACATTCCATCTACTCTTCACATGACAAGTTCTTATTTGCTGACCACCATTAACCCTGAGTTTCTTTCCCTGACTTTTTTATTTCTTTTGTTCCATTTCACATAGTTTTCCATATGTTAAACCAAAATTGTTGATGAAAGAGTTTTAAACTAAGACAAATAATCATCGGTTCAGAGTGTGTCCCTTGAATATACGTGTTTTGAAAATAAGCTCGTAGGTCTAAATGGGAATTGCAATAAAAAAGAAACACCCGGAATAGTAAAATCCAGAAGAAAATGTATACTGAAAGATAAATGCAAAGCATAGTGACCGTACCGCATTTCCTCAGGTAGGTAGACAACATCTTCCAAGCATTTGTAAAATAACTGAATGATAATTTTAATTGTATATTCCAATATATTAATTTGGTTTTATAGTTTATAAGAGGGAGATCATGTAGGTGACACAGAGCAAGAAAATTTTTGAAGAACATGGAATCTTGTTGAGATCAATCAAGTTGAAATCAAGCACCTATTTGGTGGCACCATATTCAAGAGTGATACACAAAGTGCTTGACAAGTGGCACGGGATACTATGCATCCCAGTCATTAAGAAAGTAAGCTCCTACGTCTGCCACTTTGGACTAAATTCCTATATTCTCTTTGGCATGTGTTTTGTCTTCAATCTGGAGGTATACATGCACACCTTTTAGCAAATTTTAAAAACTTTTTTTCTATATTCAGTTTGACTTTTTTTGATATTTGATTGCTATAAAAATTATTTCAAGTGCAACTAATGTAATAATTTCCCACCAGCTTGAGTATTACATACATTCTGGAAAAATGGTGCTGGCATTAGAATTTTATTTCTTTCAAGAGACTAAAAACACCTGTGAGAACACAGGGTTTATGAAGATTGCTTCTCTTCTAATTGAGGCTTACTAAAATATGTATTCCTGAAAGAGATGCATTTACTCAGAGGAAAAAATCAATGAGAAATAAAAAACAATAGAAGAACAAGAAATTCATAAAACATCTCAGTAAAACATAAATGTTTAGGATTCAGTACTGCAAGAGATATGACCAATATTTAATTTGTATTTCTTTGTACATAAGTATTTCCCCAGTAATTTTTCAAAGTGTACCTTGAACTTAATACTCTGAAACCTCATTATATATTTTTACAACTTGATTTTTAAATATTTGCTTTTACCTCACACTAATTATTCTAGCATTAGTTTGCTTTTTTCAATCATAGGATTAATTTTCTTATTGTATGTGAAAACTTTGGTCATTGTTTAGTTATTCAATTTCTCCAATAAAGGATTTATGTATTTTTAGAATTCTGGTTTTGAAATAATTCCTTATTTCTATTCTTCAGTTATCTTTTTTTGTTTGCATTTACCTAAGTATCTTTATTTTAAATTTTAAGTACTAATAATGCACATTTAAGTGTACAAATTAATGGGCTCCCTGTGACAGGTCTATATATACAGGTATAAAAATTGAGAAATATCTATCTTTGCTTTTCCCTCTCTTGTTTTCTCTTCCATTTCCCTTATGCAAGCCCTCTTCCACTACGTCAGCAGTACCTCTTCTACTTTCAGATCATCTTTGCTGTGATTTCACATCTACATGTGCTAGAAACCATAAAACTTGTTTTAACGCACCTGGTTTGTTCCTCTTTATCCATTAATCCTTGAAGGGGATCTGGTCTGATTCCATATCTTGGGTATTATGAAAAGTGCCATAAATAGCCACAGTATCTTTGGTACATTTTGACTTTTTTATATTCAAGTATTTACCTAGGTATGATGTAGCTGGGTCATATAGTAATCCTATTATCAGGGTGCTGACGAACTTCTATAGTATTTTCTGTGTGACTTTAGCAACTTACATTCTCATCAACAGTGTATAAGAATTCCTTTTGCCTTGCATTCTTGCCAGCATGCAATTTTTGGTTACTTTGGTTTGTTTTTATGATACTATCTATTCAGACAGGAGAAAGATAATATCTTAATGTAGTTTAGATTTGCATTTTTATAATTTAAAAAATGTTGAGAAGTTTTTCATGCATTTCTTGGTCACTGATACTTATTCTTTTCAGAAGGGTCTGTTGATATCTTTTTTTTTTTCTCCAGGAGTCGAACTCACAACTTCATGCTTGCCTGGCAGGCACTGTGCCACTGAGCTATATCCTGGTTCCTTGCTGATATCATTTTGCCTTTTGGATTAAAATAGGTGTCCCTTTTCTGTTAGCAATTTTTATTTCTTTATGTATTTGGATCTCAATCCTCTGTCACTGAATCCTTAGAAAGATTTTCTCATTTTGTTGTCTGTATCTCTTCATTAGTTTTCTTTGCTTTTCAATAGTTTTTAATTCAACAAAATCTCATTTGTCAATTTGTGCATTCATCTCCTGAGTCCTATTCAGGAATTAATTGCCAATGTCTATACCATGCAGTGTTTCATCTACATTATCCTTTAGTTGTTATAGAATTGGAGATTTGGGGATGGGGATATGGCTCAGTGGCACAGTGCCTGCCTGGCAAGCATGAGGTCCTGAGTTCAATTCCAAGTATAAAAAAGAAAAACAAGAACTGGAGATCTCACATTAAGGTAACTGATAAATGTTGAATTGATTGTCCTACTTAAAATATGAATTCAAAACATAGGACAAATATCTTACACATTTTAAGATCAAGGGTTTCATTCCAGGGCTGCAAAGTTGGTTCAATGTAGTAAAACTGATAAACATCATACATCCAAACCTATGTGAAGTCAAGGCATCATGGTGGTAAAAAGAAGCAGCAAGTTGCTCCACTGCTCTCAGGCTTAGGCAGTGGGTTGCTGCTGCATGAGATAATAGGACCAACATCAACTGGAATACAGTATGCTTAGGATGGTAACCAGGAAATAAAACGTTCAACTTTAGATCCAAATATCTCCCTAAATGTTTATGTGTTTGGAGGATAATTGAATCATGTGTTTGGGAGCTGGCATTACACTCATTCTTGGATTCAATCACTTGTGAGATCATAGCTGAATGTGCTGGTAGGAGGTGAGAAGAAGTCAGAAGAGGTGGGTCACAGGGGTCATGACCTGGAAGAGTATTCCTCCCTTCTGGACTCTTCCTTTCACTCTCTGCTTCTTGACTGCAATGACTTGGGCAGCTTCCCTCCCCCCAGGTCCTTCTACCATTCCATGTCTGCTTTGGAATTACCTCCCCTTCTTTAAATGGTAAGTAATAAGGAAGTGCCAGGAAACTGAGTAAGACACAGGAGAAGCTAGAAAAAGCAATAGAGCTGCTCCACAACCCAGGCCTTCACACCCAGTACAGGTGTAGAATTCACATCATTCTGTGAAATGCACAAAAATCTTCCAGTGGAATAAAGCAGGTTGAAGCTATTGCTTGGTGCTGATCTCAGACAAAGTTTCCCTCAGTGTCAGCATGGACAAATGTCTCTCCCAGATGGACAGGTCCTGGAAACTGAGGAAAAATGCAAGTGAGTATCGTTCATAAACACCGCTACACACACACACACACACAGCTTTTTGCAATGAAATCAAGAAGTGGCTGCCTCTTGACACACACTCAAGCCACCAACTGTCATCCTCATTTCCAGCTAAGTCTAACAATTCTCTCAACAGGAGAGCAAAAAGGAGCCTCTGTATTCACTGATGTTGAGGCCATTGTAAACTAAACTGAAATGTGGAGAGCTGCATTGAAGCCATGGATAATAACTTTTGGAAGAGAAGAAAAACAAACCCTGTTATGGTTTCGATTGAGACTGTCCCCCAAAAGCTTCATGTAGTTATATGCAGGGATTTAGGAAGGTGATTGAACACTTAGATGAAAGAGTCAAGTTGCTGTTAGAGGTGAAGCCTACTCAAAGTAGACCAGTCCCTGGGACATGAGCTTGAAAGCTGTCTATACATCTCTTGCTCTTCGCTTTACTCTCTGCTTCCTGAGTGCAATGGTGAGAAGAGCTTTCCTTCCTGCAGTCCTTGCAGCCATGCTCTTTTCTGAGCTTGAGTCTTAAACTCTGAGCCAAAATAAATTTCTCTTTCTTTAAACTGTGACTTTCGGACATTTTGTCACAGTGATAAGAAAGTGACTAAGTCAAACTGAATGGTCCTCATTCAGATTTTCATCTCTCAAGCATCAGTTTCTGAGGGAACCACATGTTAGAGGAAGTCATAGTACCCAGTCAGGATTAGAGTAGTGAATGTTTGGAGCAAATAATGATAAAGCATGTCATTCTTTGCTCAGGTATTTGTATCTCTGGTATCAGGCACAGTAAGAAACAATCACCGAGGAGAAAGTATGAATTCTAAAAAAACGATGTAGAAGTTATTAGATATATTTCCCCCCAAATACCTTAATGCTTATTTACCCAGAGGAGGATGTTGAAATATATGCTAGCATTTTAAAAAATGTAGCAACTGAGATTTTTTTATAAAAAATTTCTCAAATTGGAATGAGATGGATTCTCACTTAAAGGAGGTGTTTAGAACCCCAAATAGACATGAACAGAAATTTTCCATGAAACACCATAGTTAAAATACAAGAAATTCAGAAGAAAGAAATAATATTAAATGCTTTTAGCAATAACCTCTAAATCCTGTAAAAGGGCAAACGTATCAGAAGTATATCTCAATGGTAACCTTAAAGGGTAGGAGTGCTTAGAATGAAGTTTTTCAGTCCCTGACTGAAAATAATTGTAAACCCAAGTTATTACAGCCTGCAAGGCTATCCTTAAAATTTTAAAGAAAATAAAGATCTCCTGTAATAAGCAGAAACTAGAGAAATTCATGACCACCAAACCAACATTGTAGAAAGTACTTACAGGAATCTTGAAAAGAGGAAGAAGCCAGCAACCATGAGATTGAGTGAAAGAGTAGTGTTGTAGTGTATGACGTGAGAGGTGTAAAAGGTGGAAGATTACTTGGAGATAAAATTGTGTTCAATTACTGGGAATGCAGAGGGGATGCATCTTGGGCATAAGAGAGCTGCAAGTAAATAGTAATGAGCCAAGAGATTGACCAAATTTGAATCTAACAAGAAAGGGAAGTGGAACAACAACTTCCATGCTCATAGAATGTATGGCTAGACTTCAGAGTACAATCTGCAGGAAAACAATCAGCAGAATTAAGAGCCAGCATGTCTCTTCCACTCTGAAAAGATTGCTTAAAATGGGTTGACTTGTGTCATGTAACAAACCATCTTATTCTTCCCCTACCTCCTAACCAAAACTTGTATGTAATATGTTGTGAATGCTTTTTCTATCTATCTTTGTTCTCATGTCCTTGAGTTTACAACTTCAGTTGTGTCAGATCACTACTGTGTCCCTGAGGCTCTCTTAGCTTGAAGAAGCATCCCACTGTATTCTCAGTGATTGAACTAAACCTCATCCCCAAGTAATCTTTTTCATCCTCTGTGCATCTACAATCATACAATGATACAGAGTAAATCTCATAGAAAGCACAGAAAAAAAAAAACAGAAATAAATCATATACCAGAGAAATAACCAAATGGAATAGTACATACATTTCAATAATAACATTTTTTCCAAATAATCTTAACATTCCCATTAAAGAAAAAAATAGGCAGATTTGATAAAAATACAAGACCCATAGCATGCTGTCTTCAAGAAACACACCTCTTCTAAAAAGACATACATGGACTGAAAGTAACATGATGAAAAATGATACTCCAAGTAGTTAAAGCCTGAAAGTAAGCAATAGTAGCAATATCTGAAAATGTGGATTTCAAGCTAAACCATATTAGGAGAGCTAATGATAGCCATTATATTTGTTAAATGAAGCAATTCACTAAGAGAGTATAACAATTGTAAATATATTCGCACCATGCATTGATGCACCCAGTTTTATAAAAAACAAACAAACAAACCCCACTGGATATAAAAGAGCAGAATCACAGCAACACAACCCTGGATGTTTGTATGTGTGGGGGACCCAGTACACTGCCATCACAAATAGAGATGACAATTAGGAAAAAATTCACCATAAACCATCAGCATTAAATTACATTATAGATCAAATGAATTCAACAGATACCTATTGAGTGGTCCATCCAACCTCATGGAATACAGTTTCTGGTCACTATCACATGAGACTTTCTATAAATTAGTCATATTTTAGGCCATAAAGCAAGACTCCACAAATACAAAAAAGGAAGTAATATCTTGTGTTCTGTAGGATAACAATGGAATGAAAATCAAAAAATGCAGCAAAAGAAATCACAGCAAAGGAAGCCACACAAACAAACGGTGACTAAATAACATGCTCTTCAGTGATCAGTGAGTCATGCATGATATCAGGCAAAAACTTGAGCATTATTAAAATTAAATTATAATATAAACATCACAAAATCAAAGAATTTTGGTTTTGTGGGACACAAAGGATGTAGTTCTAAGAGAGAGATTGCCATTTTTAACTACAAAATAAAACAAAATGAAATTAAAACTAAATATTCACACTAAAACATAGTATTAGTGACATAAAAAAGCAAATTACTTGAAATTGATATATCAAAAGATGCATAATGTATCTCCACATTAAAAAAATTACACAATACTTTGGAAAGAATTTAAGACGAGAGGTGGAAAAAGTACCATGTTCATAAATAAATTTCTATTTTTTACTATGAGAACTGCCTTTAAATTGGAAATCTTGCAATATCATATAGTACAGGAATACATTTAAGATGTGGCAGTAAGTGTGCAGTGATAAACTGAGAGAAAAATTGAAACAGGTTTTAGAAAGAGACACTAAGATAAATGGCTGCCTGTTTTCTGATAATCCTACCTATGAAGTTTATTAAGAAAGTGTAAGTGGTGCTGGTTCAAAATGAGTATGCATATAGAAAAAAAGGTAAATCAAGGTTTGTAGCTTACAAGTTGTAAGTATCACTTTAAGAAACAACATAGACCTAAATTAACAATATATAAGAAAATAATCTACAAAAACCCCACAAAAATATCCTCATGAGATTTGCAAAAAAAGTAAAACATCACAAAAATGTAAAGCAAAGGAAAAATTATGTATATAGCTTTATTACAACTAAGAACATATAGTTTTAAAAAGATGGGATTGTAAACCTACAAGTGTAATGCAGAAAGGATGAATTTATATTACAAGCATTCAACAAAAGATACATTTCCAGAATTAATAAGCAATGTAATAAGCCAATAAGAAATGGATATATAATCTAGTACTAAACATGCTAAAACTTGAACAGATATATCATGGAAAAAACTACCTAACAAGATATGAAAGATTTTCAAAATATGAAATCATCTTGGAGTTGTAAATTAAAATTTTAATTAGATAATAGAGCAAACTTCTCTATATTTGAAGGTTCTGCACCTGAGAATCCAACGACCAAATCTCAAAACTACTTTCAGAAACTATCTGCCTGTACTTAACATGTAGAGGCATTTTTTTCTTGTTGCATTTCCCTAAGCAATGCACTATATATGCAAATCTTTGACACTGTATTGATTATATTAAATCACCTACTGATTATTTAAAGGATAAGGCAATATGTTCATAGGTCATGTGCCAATCTCACAGCATGTCATATGAGGAACTTGAATGTCCCGTGGATTTTGATATCCATAGTGGGGACAGGAGTGGCTTCCAGAACCAGTTCTCATACGATACTGAGGGACCACCCTTCTATATACCCATCAATTCACCATGAAAAAAATTAAAATTAAAAATAACAACTTCTTGCAAAGATATGGGATGCATGCATTCATTGCTGGAGGAATGTAATTTTGTATAATTGCTTGTATAAGGGAGAAATTCCCTTATCCCCAAAGCCGAGCATACACTTATCCCATGTATATTAGTCAGGGTTTTACTAGAGGAACAGATATAACACAAGATAGGTAAAGGTATAAGAAATGATGAGATTGGCTTGTGATGGTCAGATGAGGAAGCATGCAGAGGTTGTCTGCATAATAGAGGCTGAAGGATTCAATTGAAGGACTAGAGTTCACTGCAGTGTCTCTAGGAGGCTGCTGAGTGTGCAAGGGAAGGCTGAAAGATTCAGGGCAGAAGCCAGAGTCTGTGCGGGAAGCCAGGAGATGATGTCTAAACTGAGGGCAAAGACTGAAGGTCCTCCAGAGAATGGAGTAGTCGAGTTCATTGTGACAAGCTCTTCCTGAAGACTGAGAAGCACATCATCTTCCGCTCCAGAGCCAAGAAGTGATGCTCAAAATAAGGACCAGGGCACTCCCAAAGTGAACCACAACCATTTTCTACAACAAGGCCATGGGCTCCTCTGACAGTGAAAACAGAGAAGTTCAAATCAGGAAAGAAGCTCAACAAGCTTTTCCAGGAGAACCCACAGCAACAGGAGAAGCAACAGCACCAAACACCACCACCACTCCTCCTCTCCAGATCTTCTCTTTATGCTGACAACAATCCTCAGGTGGTCCTTCCACACTCAGTACAATGGGATTCAGTTCATCTGGTATCACAAGTTGACCACCAGTTATCAATCCACCACATCCCAGGACAAAAAATAATATTTTTGTTGACTGAAATAATTTTAATAACAATTTCATTCATTGTAGTTAAATAATGGAAATAACCCTGGTATCCTGTGAAAGTGATGCTCCATTATATAAGTTGAAACCTCACTGTCATTGTGTTAGAGTTCAGAAGTGGACATGCAGGGGAAGCAATTAAAAATGAAGTTTTAGTGTTCTTTTAAGAAGTTGAAAAGAGCATGCTTTTCCCAGCTCACCATCATGAAGACACAGTGTTTGCCCCTTATGCCTTGTTAAGATCCAGTAAAAAGGTGCTGTATTCTAAGGTGAGCACAAGCCCTTTTATGAATCAGCTATCTTCTTGATATTCAATTTCCCCATTTCTAAAATTGCAAGTAACATATGTTAAGTATTCAGAAATTGCCTAAATTAATAAGAAGAAAACTTTGTCTATCCATACTAAAACATAGTTGCAACTTAGATCTAAACTGTGACCCTCCCAAAGACTCATGTGTTCAGAGGTAGATTTTTTTGAAGCTGATAGGATTATAGGGTATTATGATCATCAATGAATTAATCTAGCAAGTTAATCAAAACTTAATGAATGCATTACTCTTGTTGCTGGCTCCTCCATTTTTTTTTTTTTTGCTGCTTCCTGTTTGCCATAGGTTGAGCAACACATTCATGATATTTTGCCTTGAAACCAAACAACTGAGAACTAAGATACTGTGAACCAAAATAAACCTCTCCTCCTTAAGTTGTGGGTGTCAGGTATATTGTTCCAGCTATGAGAAAGTGACTAATAAATATGTGTAAAAATGTTACAGTATATATTTTAGAGATTAATACAGCTGATCTGTAGTTGACAATGAGGTTACATCCTAACCAAACAATTGTAAGTGAAATAGTCCTGAGTCCAAAATGCATTCCATACTTCTGTTTTCCCAACCATCATAGCTTTGCTCTGCCAACTGCTTATTGACATCATTGTTTGATTGCTTGGGATCTGTGGTTTCCTACCACTGCCCAGCATCCTGGAAGAGTAACACACTATGTATTACCAGGTCAGGAAGAGATCAGAATTTAAAATTTGAAGCATCATTTGTATTGAATATACATCTCTTTAAACCGTGGTAAAAGATGAGAAAAGTATGTTCAACCATCATAAGTTGAGGAATGCAACATAAAAATGAACAAATTTATGGTACATGTAAAAATATGATTATCAGAAACAAGTTGAGTCAAAGACCCAAGATGTAAAGAGATACATGCAGATTGATAGGTACTGTTTACACAGAATTTAAGAAAAACCAAACCAATCTGTAAGAAAATTAAATACTTGACTGCTTGATAGAAATCTTGTGTAATTAGAAAAACCTGGGTAGGTATGTATGGAAAATAAAGTCATCCACACTGTTAAATTTGAACAATTTAATTCTAATGCAACTCAATGCAAGGATATATTTTGAAAAAAAATTGTGAGAAATCTCTATACCTGCTATTACTAGGAAGATCTCTTTATAACTTAAGTTTGCTTTACTAAAATTTGATCTTTGTTGGGTAAATTAACAGACTCTACTCATATATATATATATATATATGTCAGATCATGTATTTGATTTGTTATGTATAATAATCGGTATATTATATACATCATTATAAACTTTCTGAAAACAAAATATTCTCTCAGTTGGTGTAACAGTAGAGTGAAGCTGGGGAAAAGTAGAAGAATGCATCTATTATTTTATATTTTTATTTAATGTACTTAATAGGATAATCCAAATATTCTCCTGATAATTCAATTTTGATCAAAAAACCTGTGAATTATAGTCAGAGACCATTTTTATCCTTCAATGAAAACTTAACCAGTAAAATTAGAAAATATAATGTGCATATTCAGTGTAATTATTAGTAGCATTATTGGAGGACACCACGTAGACACATTTGCTTTGCACCAGTATGCATTTACATCTGCCAGATATTTGAAACGGAAATTGACAAACTTTTTCTTCTGGTGACTAGAAAAATGCATCATGTAGGTGCTTCCTCCTCATTTTGGTCTACTGAATGCTCACACTCTTACAATTAATTGTTTCTATTATTTTTATTGCATTGACAGATCATTTACAAAATATTTGCAGAATGTAAAATTCCTTTCGTTTCCAAATTGAAGCAAATGCTTTCTCACCTTATTGAATTTCCCAGTTCTTCTCATGATCTGCATACTAGAATAAAATGGTTATTCAGATATAAAATAATTCTTGAGATATGAAACAATTCTTTTGCAAGAGATTAATATATGATCTTTTCAGTGCAAGTAATTATGTCCAAAATATTAATAAAATGTATTATATACCTGTTCATTAAATAATTAAAATATTTGGAAATGCAAAACTTCTGTTGATTTTTACATGTAAGGATGAATTCAACAAAATTAATATCTTTTTTCATATTTGTTTCGTGAGATTTGTATAATTTGTGAGACTTGCATTTTGCAAACTTTGTGAAATTCACTTTATTGTAAAGTATAAAATCAGAGTGATATTTTAAGTACAGTTATGGTAGAAATTTGGGGTCAGTATTATATATTGTATATAAGTTGTAAAATTACTTAAAACTATGATGCAGAAAATCTTTCCAGGAGAAAAATAATAATGCAATTTATGTCTACCAATAGATTAGTTGATTAGCAAAGTAAATTGTAAAATGCTTACATGTAAAACTTCAAGCAAAAATTTAAAAGAATGAGGTAAGTGTATATTATCTTTAGCATATACATCTATGCAATATGGTATTATTGGGCCAGGGATTTAGCTCAGTGACATAAGTGCCTGCCTGGCAAGCACAAGGTTGTGAGTTCAATCCTTGGCACATACAAAAATAAATAAAATAAAATAAAATAAAAAATAAAAAAACTCCCAAAAACCAAAACAAAACTTAATTTGTTTCTTTTTCACTTTAAATAAAAAAATGGTATTATTTAGAATACTTGAGATTGAGAAGTAGCTCAGCTGGAAGACCTTGGTTTCAGTTAGGCAGTTCTACCGCTGAGAGATAGATAGATAGGTAGATAGACAGGGTTTTCTGCAGTGTGCATATATGTTTGTATTTGTAAATGCTTGTGTACATGTATATGAAAATGTCTAAAAATAAATATTGAATCATATCTAATGGTTACCACTGGAGCAGAATTGGATGTGTGGTGTCTTGGTTAATTTTCTTTCATTGCTGGGACAAAATATTTGACACTCAAAATGAAGAAAGGAATGGTTTATTTAGCTAACAGTTTTTGGTGATTTCAGGCCATACTCAGCTGGCTCCAAGGCAGGGTGGCATGGCTAAGGGGCAACTGTTCCTGATGGCCTCAAGCAATAAGAGCAAACAGGGGAAAAGGGGAAAAAGGGGAAAAGCACATCCCCTTCTCTCCCTTATATTGTATGCTATCTACCCACCCCTGGGCATGTGCAGCAGTACACTGCCAATCCCAGTGCTGGACATCAAACTAATCACAAATGCTATATTCAGCCAACTCCTTGACCACATGAGGCTTGGGGGGCCATCCAAACATAAACCATAACAGGTGGGGATCAATTTGGCAGATAGAATATGCTTTAGCCCTAAAATCTATGAACTTGTCTAGTATTTGAATTATTTCACAATTAGCAAAGAATCATGTAGTATATTTCTTATGAAAACAATAAATATGAATTAAAACTTGTAGGTGCCATATGTACAAATACAAGGAAATCTGAAGCTGCTTATACCGAAATGAAAACTGACTGACAATGTCTTACCAGTCATATACTATAAAATATATGACTTTATACACAGCCACTATAAAATCCATTTCAAAATCATAGCATGATGTTCTGCTTTTGAAAATAAATGAGTGGTTCTTGGTTTGGGAGAAAATGATATAGTGGTCTCAGTTCTGAGTTGTAGCTGGTATTCTTCCAGAGTGCTAATTTATCTCTGCAGAGTCTGCTCCCTGTGTCAGCCCTTAGGTCACTTTCCCTGCGTATTTTGGTAAGTGTTTACTTACTGTGCATGACTGAATTGGAAATTTTTGGTGAAGTGGCTTGAGAGCAAAATGTACAATTGAGAAGTGATAAGAAAGGTCCTACATGTAATAGCCGCACTCTTGAGCTTGCTGAAAACAGAAGACTTGAACTTTCTGATAAGAGCACCCACTTGATAAACATAGCTCTTTTAGCCAGTGTAAAACTTCACAGCTGTTCTCCGAAATGAACCACCTTCCTCTCCCTGAAATGCATTGTCCAAAAGAAGCAAAAGCAATCAAATGCCTGTTGCCAAGGAGTTGAACTGAAATGCAGCATAGATTCTCACAGTACAAACTTAACTAGAATGTATGAGGTTCACAAAAAAGAAGGTTATAACAAGGCAATCACAGGGAAGAAAGAAGAAATCCTTAATACTGAAATTCGCTTATATTGCTCCTCCCATATAGTTTTTTTGAGGGCCATTTGTAAGTCTAACATTGTTTTTTGCACTTAGCGGGCATTAAAAATATGTTATTCCTGGCCTCATATTATTTCTTCTAAGTCCTACTGGGCACAAAAGAATTATAAGGCTTAGTAATTAATCCACAGCTGTGTGTTCAGTTTTCATCTAAGGATTAACACTTTGGGTAAGTACTTCTTTAAACATGGCCTACAATATCTGCTTTTGTTTATTCTCCATCCTTGTCTTTTATCATGTTTTTCCCCTTTTCACTAACTTGTACTTGCTCTGGCCTCTTTTCTATTTCTAGAACTCATACTTCTTAGAACACTAAAGCTTTCTGTTCAGCCTGCCTGAAATGTTCCTTCCCTATATTTTTGCTTGTTTAACTATTTCTACTCATATTATCCTTTCACAAAGATCTCCTGCCTAGAGATTCTAGACTGTTCACAGTATTTTATGTTGTCTGACCCATTTCCTCATTCATTACTCAGTTTAATTTTCTTTCTGAAAAATAACTGACTTACTTGTTTTTTTCTTATTTTTTGTCTTTCAGTGTAATATAAAAATTAATATAGCAAAATTTCCTTTTGTTAACTACTTAAGTACTTCATGTCCATATTTTAGATTTATGATTTGAAAACTCTAATGTATTAATAATTTAATAAAAATGAAGGAATTATTAAGTGTAGTATAAATGGAATAATTGTTCATACACAATATTAGGTGAAGAAAGTTAGAGACAACCGGTAAGAGAACAAGAAACACTATCTTGGAAAACATTTAACAAGCAAAAAGTGTTGAATGTCTTAGAATAATACATTTTAATTCTGGGTTACACTTTGAGGAGTGATACATGATTAATTTTCCTACATAAAGGTATCTTGGAGTTATGAATCTTCCACCTAAATAAAAATACAACCAAAATAACTGCCATAGTTTGCTATTTTACTCCATCTTTTGAGAATCAGGCCCTTTGGAGAAGGAATGGCTTACTGGAGGATGTTTAATTTTCCATTCCTTTGTTCTACATGTTTTTACTTGAGTTAAAATTTACATAAAATTAACATTTTTAGTGGATAATTCAAAGACATGTTGTACTTTTACAGTGTTGGACAACTATCACCTTTCTGAGGTTTGTAGTTTATATCAGAAAGTTCCTCCAAAACCTCATAGCTTCACAGGTGAGGCTTTTGGGGTGTGACTGGATCAGGGGGTGCCCCTCTATGCATCAGTGGATTCATGCAGCAATGAGTTCAGTGGCTGAAAACGCTCTTGGTAGGTGAGCGGGCCTGCCAGGCTCACTGGGAATGGCACCTGAAAGGGTGTTCTTGTCCCCCAGCCCTCCTTTTCTTGTTTCCTGGCTGGTGTGGTTTAAGAATCTTTTTCTCTACTGTATTCCTTTTACATCCTGTTTTTGCCTTGGGACCAGCTGACCATCGAGGAAAGCCATGAGCCAAATAAACCTCTCTCCTCCTTTAAATTGTGGGTTTCTGGTGCTGTGTCCCAATGATAGAAAAGTGATAAGACAGTTCCAAAATATTTTTCTTACTGCAAATTAAAACTTCATACCTATTAAACAATTATTTCATTCTACATTCCTCTGTCGGATTTCTACCTCTGTGGATTTATCTATTTGATATAATAGCAATAATTATGCATCTCCAAAGGCTATATTTTTAAAAATAAGTATCAAAGTAATATGTGATGAACTGTGGTTCTCAGAAAATGAAGAGATCTTAAGGATAAAATCCTCAGGATAAAGATTAAAGTTCTTATAAAAGAAACACTAGAAGCTGGTGTGGTGGTGTAGGCCTATAATTTCAGGGCTCTCTGAGCTGATACCGGAGGCCCACAAGTTTGAACACAGTCTGAGAAACTTAGTGACTTAGAAATATCCTACTAAAAAAAAAAGCAAAGAAAACATTAAAAAAGCTGTAGATTTAGCTCAGTCTAAAGACAAACACCCAAGAACTAACTTGCTGTTTCCAATCTATGAGGGCACAACAAGAGAGCTTCATTAGTGAACCAAGAATTGGATGTGCACCAGAGACAGGCTTTTCTGGCTCCTTGACCTTGCACCTCTAAGTCTCTATTACTTCAGGAAATAAATTCATTTTATTTAAGAACTATTGGTTTAAGGAAGTTTGTTGTAACAGGCTTAAAAGATTCAGACACTATTCTAAACATTTCTTATAAATATAAATAATATTTGACCATGTCTGGTTTCTTGAAAATAAAATAAGTGTTGTGGATTCATGAATGTTTGTAGCATGTGTAAGGAATCCATTCATTTTTTTAAGCTAAATGATATTATATACATGTGCCAAATGTATTTATCTGTTCATTCATTGGGAAACACATACATTGTGCTTGCCAAGTAGGGCATGGCTTTAAATGGATGTGAAATACAGATAACTCCTACTCAAAGGGAAGTATTCAGAGTTAAGGGTAAGAATACTGCTTCAAGGAATATCAGTATGTTTCATTGTAATGTTTCTATATATTCTGTGATAACAAAAGTTATTTATAAGAGACAAGATCAGTTGATTAGTTTACTAGAGCTCTGCAACAGGGCTGAATCACCAACTCAGAAGGAAAGCATACTGCCAAACAGAATCTTTGTTACATAACCTTTGCAAATAATTTCTCAGGTTTAAATTTGTTTCTATAGATACCTACTTTAATTTTTTTCTCCCTCTGAGGCAAGAAATGGGTCTCATCCCTTACTGTTTTTTTAACATTCTTCTCAGAGCTTGAAACCTAGATGTTTGATGAATAATGATTTGAATATATAAATTCATAAGCAAAAGAAAATTGGATGGAAGTAGTATTCTAAAAGATGGGACAGTGGTGGCAATTTTTAAAAAAAATTTTATAGGTACCGGGAATCGAACTCACTACCACCTGCTTGCAAGGCAGCACTTATGCCGCTGAGCTAAATTTCCAGCTCCAGTGGTGGCAATTTTCAAAGGAGATAAAATTAATGAAGTTTCCATTCTGCATGATGGACAGCTTCTCAAATAGGTTCTGGTGGTCCTCAATTCCTGGTATTCACAGTCCGTGTAATGCTGTGCCTTTAAATGTGGGCTGGAGTAAGTTACATGTTTCTAATTAATGTAAGAGTTCAGAGCATCACAACTTAGATTATATTACATAGGATTATTACATTTGTTTTCCTATGTCCTCTCTCATTTTTCCTCTTTCTTTCTCCCTGTCTTATATTATTCATCCCATTTGGTAAAACCAGCTGCCATATTTAGATATAGCCTATGACGAAAACCACATGGAAAAAGGATTAGGACATCCTCTGCAATTTTCAGCAAGAAACCAAAATCCTCAGCCAAACAGCTCACAGGAATTTAATTCTTTGAACTATTGTGTGAGGTTGCTTGGAAGCAAAACATTACCTAGTTGTGTCTTGAGATAACTTGCGGTCTGGCCAAAAATGTTATTGCAATCTGAGAAACTGTTGCCCAGAGGATGGAATAAAGATGTACCCATTTAGGAATGGCCCAGTCCAATAATGAGTCCAGGGACCTTTTGGAAAAATAGAGCTAAATATACAACCCAGTTTTCCCATAAGAGTCAAAAAAAAAAAAAAAGAAAGGAAGAAAGAAAGAAAGAAAGAAAGAAAGAAAGAAAGAAAGAAAGAAAGAAAGAAAGAAAGAAAGAAAGAAATTGTAGGCTAGCAACTGTGGTGACCATGACCAAAATCTTCCTTTTGGAAAGAATCTTGTTATTTTAGGGTTCTTAAGATCACACTCAGGCTTGAAGATTGGATAGAAGACCTCAGAACTCATTGGTATTACACTCAAGGTTATGGTTTAGTACAGGAAAAACACTTACTGTATATTCAAAAAAGGAAACTGTAGATTGAATAAAGACAAGAGAAAAACAGGTAAAAGTTTCTAGCTGTTTTCTCTGATAGGGCAGAGCAGGGTTCTTAAAATTTTTCCTTATCAATCTCCAGCTTCCTAAGTACATAGCATGGTCTAGGGTGCCTACCAGGAAAAACAGAAATTTAACATAAAGCATTTTCTTACCAAAATCATATGATACACATCCCAAAGCACTAGATATACAGATTTTCTTAATCAAAATGTTTGAGGACTTGGAATTTACCTCTGAGGATCTAATCCACTTCTGGTCTTGACAAATTTTGGAATGCTCTGAAAAACTAAGCCTATTAACCCTTCATGCACTAGAATGTTGGCGTTCCACGGAAAAAAGTTTCTGGGCTGGGAAGTACAGTTTTATAAGTAGGACATCAAAGTTTATAGGAGAAAAATCAGGATTGGCTTACTGGGCTGGAGTTGCCTCAGAATTTATTTTAGTTCTACCTGATATATTCTGAAACATTGCTATGTGAATAAAAAGAGCTTTTCAATGAATCAGTTATATTATGAACTATAATCCCTGTGTGTGTAGGGGGGGTTAAATCATGCTAACCAATTCTCTAACTGTCTGGAGACCAGCTGGTAGTTTACAATTCATTCATTTAGAAGCCTATTTACATAGACCTAGCTGTGGCTCTAAGAGGCTACAAAGCCCAGACCTACAACACTTTAGATGACTAGTAAGGGCTACCACCTCCCTCTGCATGCTTTTGACCTACCAGCAATACCTGAGGGGTTACTATGATCTTTTCCTCAACTCACTTGCTATAACAGCTCACGGAACTCAAGAGGTTACTTCATTTAAAAAAAAGAAAAAGAAAGACAAGGAGACAGCAGTCATAGGGCAG
Source organism: Hydrochoerus hydrochaeris (assembly GCA_004027455.1). Lineage (NCBI taxonomy): Eukaryota > Metazoa > Chordata > Mammalia > Rodentia > Hydrochaeridae > Hydrochoerus > Hydrochoerus hydrochaeris. The sequence continues at coordinate 146,475 of PVLA01002166.1, forward strand.
AGATTTATAGTGCAAAGAAGAGCAGGATAAATGATTCCTTGCTTTCTCTAGACATGCTGGCCTTCCAGGATGTGGATGCATGCATCATTCAGAAGCTCTACGAGGTACATGCAGGAATTTTTATGGAGGCATCATGAGTTAAACAAGATCGATTAAATTATTGATCAGTACTGATTGCTTTGAGTCTTGCCTAGAGACTGAGAATAGCATTGAAAGTTCCGTCTTTTAATCTTCTTAGTTACTTTGCTTTTTGCTGAGACAAAATACTGGACACTCACAAGTTGAAGGAGGAAAGGTTAATTTTGGCTCACAGTTTATAGAGGTGTCAACCAAAGTCAACTGGCTCCAATGCAGGGTGGCATGACAGAGGAGAAACAGTCCATGGCACATTAGGTAGAAAGCAGCAGAAAGCCTCCTTTTCCTCTTTATCCCATCTATAGTACAAGCCTATTAGATAAAGCCACCCACTCTAGGATGGGCCTTCCCATTATCTACACCCAGAATTATGTTAAACTAATTAGTGTACTAATGTAGATGTCCCACATCCTTAATCCACATTCATAAACCCTCCAGCCAGCCACCTTTGAAATCTCCACCTATGAGCACTTGAGGCTTTAAGGGGACAACTAGCTATAAGCCATAATGTTAAACATCCTTCCTCCTTTTGGTGACATGCTCCCAAAATACAATTTTATAGAACCCCTATCTACCAGTCATTTCATTACCATAACAAAAACTCTTATCATGCTACAGATTCCAATTAAAGCTCTTATGTCAGGAATCCTACACTAAGACCAAACATCATAATAAAAGAAGTTTTTAACTACTCAGGATATTACTAAAGTAACAACACTGTGCTGTGATCTGAGGAGCAGCTTCTAATTCCCATTCCAGATTCTATCCTTTAGATATCCCTTCATTTCCAAAAAAGAAGCATCTAATTTCAGGATAACTGTCTGACAGTAAAAGAAAACAAACAAACAAATTAAAAAAAAAAAGTTTCAGACTCTAAAGGGACCACACTGTCCACAGTGTCAGATAGTCATGTAGCACAGAGTTTCAGTTCCAGTTAGAGGTAAGTAGGAATGTTCTGCTCATGAAAGTATAAGGAAATGCAATTTGAACAACTTTCATGAAGCTGTCTTTTCTCTAGAAGTCATAGACTACCCCTGAGACCAAGGTAACGCACAGATAAGAAAATCTTCTTTGACTCACACAAATGGAAAAACAAATAGAAAAGATTCTTCTTTACCCCATACAACAGAAGGCTACAAGTTGTTTAAATGAGTCTAGGAATAAACTATCCTGGCAATGGTTCTTCTCACCTTTAATCACAACCAAAATTCCCTAAAAGAGGCTTAGTCATTATTACCTAGTTGTTACTGACAGTGAAAACTAATACTATCCCAGAAACACACACACACACACACACACACACACACACACCCCTTGATGCTGAGAACATTCAATAAAAGATAACACAATAACTTTATTTTTCTTCATAGAATCAGTTCCACAAGAAAGACTATTCTTAACCAAAACCCATTATTCTGAAACTGAAGAGAGACAGTTGATTGGATGGCGAGAGGTCAAGTGCTATGATTCTTTACACAAGGGTGGATGGTAAGCATGCCTCTTCACAGGTGGCGTGTCTCTTGGAGAGGAGTTATCATGTTATAGGACTGAGTTGACTGACCTTATGATAACATCAGATTATTTCCGGTTTTTTTTCAGCATGGGCATGCACAAAGGAAGCCAGCTTCAAACTATACCTTAGTATAAAGAGCAGAAAATGGTGCTATTCCCAGATAGGAACTGGTCCAAGCAACAGTTGAACAAGAGGAGAAAAGGCTCATCTGTATCCAGCAACTCTGCATTGCTCGCATTACTACCTCAGCTCCGCCTCTTGTCAGCACAGAGCAGCATTGGATTCTCATAGGAACTCGAATTCTCCTGTGAACTTCACATGTAGGGGATCTAAGGTACCCATTCCCTTAAGCATCTAATGCCTGTGACCTGTTTGGGAGCTGAAGTGCTGGCTGTGGAGAATAGAATTGTATGTCACAAAAAGATACACCTACAGGAAAGAAACAAAAATAAAAAATATATACATGCGTATATATGTGTGTGAGTGTTTTTCCACACACAGAGGTCTGTGGAAAAAGTCTCTTCTGCAAAACTGGTCCTTGGTGTCAAAATTTTGGGGACTACTGTATATTAAGATTCTGGAGAATATTCCTTAAAAATATGAGCACTTCCTCATTTAATCAATTTACACTTTCTCATTTAATCAATTTATGTATAGGTCTGTCTAGGACTTAACCAATTTCTGTACACTCATTTAAAAATTTATGAAGCCCCTATAACATGTGCTTATTCATATATTACAGCTCCACAAATGTCACTGGTTTTCTTAGACATCGCCGGTCAGTGCTTTTCACCTGTGGGTGCTGCGTGCACTGTACTTTTATCTTTGCACAAACGCTATTTCTCCTTTCTTCCATGGGTAAGAGAAATGGGTTTCTGTTCTTAAAAAGATAATCTTCCTTTTAAAAAGATTTCTACATTTATTTCTTGTGACGTTTTCCTCCTGCATATTCATTAAAAACTACATTTACAACCCGGACATGGTCTAATGTGGTATTTCCAAGAATTAGAGTCTGATGAATCTTCAGTCCTTGGTTAGATTTTAAGGTTATTTTTGTTTCTAGCATTTTGGACTGATTTTTGTTTTAACCAATTTCTCTTCTCTGACTCTTTTGCTTTCTCTGTACTCTCATCTCACTCTCTTTCTCTTTCCTAGCACTCTCTCAGGATGAATAGAGGTTCCTCATTGGAAACCCCTTTACGAATGACATCTCTTTCTAAGGGGAAATTCACTCATTTATTTATTGTGAGCAACTCCGTATGGAAGAGACGATTCTGTTACAAGGCTCTGTGTTTGAACGGCAGAGACAGCCCTCCCTGCTGTCCTTATCCCAGTTAGATCCTTATCCAGTTAGCATTCCTTTTCCATTTAAAGTTATCTTGCATGCAAAGATCTCTTACTCTTCACGGTTCCAACATTCAGGTTCCCACATATTGTTTTACCTTCACCATATCTTGCAGTCATTCCAAAATGATCTTTTGTGCAAAGGTTTTGCAGAAAACATGCACCTACGTTTTTACATTTAAAGAGGTTTGACTTAAGAGACTAATTAGTAATACAACTTGTTGTGTAAGAATTAGCATATCTGTTATTTTATTAACTGGCTTGAATATCAATGCACTCCCATGATGTAAGTCACATTCCTGAAGTATTGTTCTGACATTTCAGGTTGTTTTCTGACAGGAAATCAGACTTAATCTGGTAAGTTTTACATCATTAAAACATCAGAATTTTGGCTCCTTAAATGTTTGAATTGGCCAAAGATGTTGATTTATTTGGAAAATATATTTTATTGCTTTGCAAGAATCAGTAAAATATTTTTTCACTAAGTGCCATCAAGTTATGCAGGATAAGTTTATGTGAATGTTAGGTTTCAGGAGTCCCAAAGCACCTGAACAAATTGACTGTACAATGTGCATTTGACTTTTTAGGAAATAGTCTTACCTTCCACAGAAAATATCTTCAGACAAATGTATATTTATTCAAAATTCAAAAAAAAGGGTGAAAAATGGCAAATCAAAGAAGTCTTTAAACACTTTAGAGCAATGAACAAACAAATATAAATAATGTTTTGGCTTCATATGTTAAAACCTAGAGCACTTCTGCTATAGTGATTCTATATTTTATATGAATATTTTAACTTTCCTTCATTTTGAAGTAAATTTTTCATTCACAGACATAAGGTTTAGACTCAGCTTCCATGAGAACTTCTGTGAATAAGACTCTACTGGTTGTTTTTAAGAATGTCTGTATTAATATGTCTGTACAAACTTCTGATCAGTTATTATTAGTATAGTAAAAAAATCAGTAGGGTAGTAATCCTTTAGGAAAATCACATCTTGTCTTTATCAAGGTTTAACATTATGGGAAAATTAGAGTGCAATAGCAGACAGAATCATAATCCCAAAGCCAGATGCACATAGAAGATGAAGATGTGTATTTCTGACATATAAACTTTAAAATATACTGGTATATGAAAGGAATTGGATTGCATGACTCACTTAGTGGCGCAATCTATGCCTCAGATTTCATTTGTCCCCCAAAAGGACTATATTATAGAACCACTGTAAACGTTTTTAATGGCAAGAGGATCCAAAACCTGTTTTTACAGACCTGCATTTTATGGTGAGTTACTCAAATCTGATGGTTTCTCTGATTTGAATATTCTCTCATGAAAGTACTTGTGCTAGATTAATGAGCCTATAGAAAGTCTTTCATTTGATTTTCTGCATATTAAATAATAAAGTATTTAATATAGTCTAAGAATCCCAGTAAATGCCTAAAACTGTTAGCCCCAAACTCTACATATACTTAGGTTTTAAATATACTAAATAATATGATAAAGTTTGATTCATAAAGTAGATACAAGAAGGAATTAAAAATATCTCTAAATAAAATGTAATAATTATGGCAATAGGCCATAATAAATGTTACATCCATGTTGTCTTTCAAAACATTTTATAACTTCCATCTTTTTACTTAATGCATTTGATGGCTTTTGTTTGATATATTTGGAGCACAGACTTTCTCTTGCATTGTGAGGGAATGGAAGAAAGAGAAAAGGAAAAAATATATAAAAACACATTGCTAACTCCAAGGTAGTTAAAAGAGTTATACAGTTAGTTTTCTGGACATTATTTCTTGAATATATGTTCTACTCTGAGTAACTACTATGAAGATAATAATGCTCAATATATTAATTATTGTTACTCTTCTGTTAGCCAGATTTGAAATGTTTTATTATAGATCTATTTTTTTTAAAATAAAATAAAATAAAATATAAGATACTGGAACACAAGCATAGGGCTAATGTAACCCTTGATCCTATAACCACGACACCTAATGAGTGACTAGCAGGAAAGTACAATAAAAGTGCAAAAAGGATACATGAGTCAAAGAGATGAATCATGTCTTACTTCTGGGCAGACTGGATCTAAATTGTGTGAGGTTTTATCACTCTACACCAGATAGTGAAATTTAAATTGTCTGAATATTTTTTCCAAAACTTTTCATTTATAATTTTTGGACCATTATGGTAGATAATTGAGACAATGGAAGGTGAAAACGGATAAGGACTGATTCCTGAATCTGCCACTCTTGAGCTGTTTCCAACTATTAGCCTTCATTCCACTGATGTGTATATATAGAGGAGAAGGGGTGAAGAATATGAGAGTTAAAAATAGTTTTCAACTCAGTTTGGATGACGATGTACTGCATTTCAAATCTATGTCACATTAAATTATAGAAAATGTACAAAATCAAATGGAATCTTCAAGATATGAGTTAGAGAGTGGAGAATCAGAATTTCAGAGATGTTGGTGATTTCTGAAAATAAAAACAGATGAAAGATACAAGGTGATCAAAAAATATGGGGAATGTTAAAAAAAGTTGATTAGAGGAAAAGATATATTGCTATCAATCCCTTCTTAACTACTTTCATCTGAATACATTTAACATCATTCTTGCCACTTTGTGAAGAAATTCTGGAAGCATTCCTTGTGTCTTTGGGAGTTGTGAATAAAAATGCTCTGAATGTAGCTGCCAAGTTCTACTCAACAGAAAGGCAAGACACTTGTGTAAACATAGTGTCTCCTTACACATCTTATTAACATCTGATTCTCTGAGAGTTTGGGCTCTTCTTCAAAATCTAAGTGGCCATGATCATTAAAGTTAAACATTTTGAATCAATTTGGGACACTTAGTCAGCCACACAAATGAAAATCCAGACAAAAGTACAAAGACATACAGGAAGGCTTCTAAATGGTAAGAAGGATGAGGTAAATGTATTCGAAGCAAGTGGGAGTATTTTCAGGAGTATAACTAGTACTGCCTTTTCCTGTAATACATTTTTGAATTCAAACATATTTCATATTGTTTAGTTGCACTTCATAAGAAAGACAAACAAAATACTGACAGAAAAAAATAATATATATATATATATATATATATATATATATATATATATACCTGGGCCCCTCCCATGACCCCTGCCATCCCAGCAGACCACCTCGCAGGACCCAGGAAATCCAGCCAACTGCACGTGCAGGGCTGGGCCAGACTAGGGTCCCTCCCACACGCTGTCATTCTAGCCACTCACCTCAGAGCCTAGGAACTCCAGCCTATGATGAGTGCCCCACCCCTGCTGTCACCCCCACCTCCTGGACCTAACACTGCTGTTGATCTTTTGTTCCTACACCTCCCCCCGGAACCTTGGACTGCAGTGGATTAACCATGCTCTATCAAGGGGAGACTCAGTAACCCCTCATCCAAACAGAAGATCTCAGCAGGCTTCCATCAGTGAGGTGAGTTTGCTCCTAAAATAGGAATAGAGTTTACACCTTCAGTGGGTAAACAGGTGCAGTAGTGAAACCCCCTCCAGAATTAGAACCTTGGCGAGCTTGGTAAGTGGATGAGTGAGTCCTTCTTCCACTCAGAGAATAAAAGGTAGATTGAGGAGGGTGCAAAAAGGCCTCACCCAAACTGAAGAAAATTAAAAGGGGCTTTGAGACACCCAGAGACACAGTAGGGTCCCCACCGAGACAAACACTATAAACAGGGAGATCTGGTGACTCTAAACAACCTGAAGACATAATAACAGCAGGAACTAAGGATTGATTTCCATCAATTCTCCTAGGCTTTTCAGCCTTGGAAGAATATAGGACTCAACCAACAGGCCCTGCAGGGAGAATTCAGGTGACTGGCCCACCTCTTCATTGTGGGATCCAGCAACTGGACAAACATCAACCTTACAGTAGGACCCCAAGATACACACTGCCAACAGTTGACACTAGTGGTATTGAAAGACCAAATATTAACCTGAAAGGGGAAAATGGCAAAACAAAAAAGCAAAATGCAGTCTCAAACATCTCGTCCACCAGGAGCAAGTACAGGAGACACTGAAATCGAGGACTTCAAAAGTTACACACCGGAAATCTCTGAAAAGATAGCAAGTGAAAAAAAAAACAAACCCAAATCCATGAGGCTATAGAGGAAATTAGAAGTAGTGTCTCATGCAAAAACAGAAATAACAACTTTAGTAAAGGAGTTGCTCAGCACAGCTAGAGAAAAAATAGAAAAACAAAAACAAAAAAAACAAAACAGGAGCATGGGAAAATGATTTCAACCTTGAGTGAACAATACAGAAAACAAGAAGAATCCATGAAACAAACGCAAAGATATATCCGAGAAACAAAAAAATTGTATTGAAAGCTGGCAAAACCATTTAAATGAAGATAGAATTTCAGACCTTGAGGAGAGGATCGCAATTAGCAATCATGAAAGGATAGAACTTTTAAAAATAACAAAGCAGCATGAAATGACAAACCAGCAGCTTCAAGATGATGCCAAGAGACAGTTGGTAGACGTTATATTTACCTCTCCGTTGAAGGCTGGGGAGGCCTCTGAGCTGGGGCGGGAGGAGCAGGGGCTTACGGAAGTGCAACCTGTTCTTACTTCAGAAAATTAGTGAAAACAAACTTACTACCTTTAGAGTACTTATTTTATTTGCTTGGGTGGAAGGAGTAATTGCTTTATTATAGCAGTTAGGGATCATTTGCGATTTTTAAAACACAGTTTGTAAAGTTACATCTCTTTGGTTTGGAGGCGGGGAGGAGTCTCTTTTAAGTTTAAGGACACTTATAGTCAAGTAGTTTCTTTGGGAATTGCACACCTGACTCTTGGGCACTCTTTGTTTTTCAGAAGTGATGTTTGGCATCATACAGTCTGAGCTTGAGTGGAATTCCATGCAGGTTACAGTATGAATAGTAAAAATGATGTCCTTTTGCTCATGGGCAACAGAGAAGCCTCTTTCAGGAGGGTGTACATGTGTGCCTTTGTCACAGGGATGCCTCAGTGTCTCTGGTTTCAGTAGATTATTTTTGCTGACTGATACTTGTTGGCCCCAACCTGGCAATATTTTACTATCATAGTGTGTGGATATGTGGTCTGCTTTGTCACATATTCAAGATTGTAGTTCTGTGGTAAGTTCCACGAAACTTTACAATTTTTATTTGTGAGAAAACTTAGTGAGAAAATTTTACAATTTTTATGTGTGAGAAAACCATGTTAATTCAAACATCCATCAAGGAATTTCAACAGTTTCTAATTTCTTACATATTTATATAGTCATAAAAGAGTTTTTAAACTCTTGGCATCTAGATAAGTATTATCAAATTAAAGTAATGAAGTGAGTTCCCTGGTGAACAGAACATTGAATTGTGTGGTGTTCAGGACAGTCTCCATCCACATCACTGCATTCCCTAGAATGGAGGGCCTGATGATCATCAGTTGTTCAGGAATTCAGATTGGATTGGAACTTGTAAGCATTTGTCCTTTTAGTTAATATTAAATTAGGTAGTTTTGGAATTTAACTGTAAGGCATGTAGTTATACAAGTGTTTACAAGGTATTTTTTTTTAAATCAAAAAAATTTAAATTATAAAGCCAAATTTTGTTCCTTAGCATGAAAGTTTCTGCACTTCAAAATAAATCACCAACAGAGTGAAAAGAAAATCCACAGAATTGGAAAAAGTTTTAGCCAGCAACCCCTCAGACAAAGACTTATATCCAGACATATAAAGAATTGAAAAATATCAAGCTCCCCTGAACTCAAAGACCCTCTCCAAAAATGGGCATCTGAGATGAACACACAGTTCTAAGGTGAAGATAAACAAATGGAAAATAAATACATGAAGAAATGTTTGCCATCACTGGTCATTCGAGAAATGCAAATTAAAACAACATTGAGATTTCATCTCACTCCAGAAAGAATAGCTGCCATCAAGAAATCAACTTATAACAAATGGTGGTGAGGCTATGGGGAAAATGGAACACTGCTCCACTGTTGGTGGGAGTGTAGACTGGTGCAACCACTATGGAAATCAGTACAGAGAATTCTCAGAAGACTAAGATTGGAAGCTCCATTCAATCCAGCTATTCCCTTCCTGGATATTTTCCCAGAAAAACTGAAAAGTTCATAACACAGTGATATATGTGCACCCATGTTCATAGCAACACAATTTGTAATAGCTAAGTCGTGGAAACAACCAAAATGCCCATTAACCGCAGAGTGGATGAAAAAGATGAGGTATCTTTATACAATGGAATATTACACAGCTATAAAAACAATGATATTGAGGTCTTCATAGGTAAATGAAGGCAACTTGAGACTATCCTCAGTGAAATAAATAATAATCATATTTATAAGCATCACACTGTGTCTTTAGTGTAAAAATTAATAAAAACGTAAGAGTAATAAAACCCTGTGTAATTGCTATTGTAAAAAAGAGAGGAAAAGAAAATGCTCTAAAGGATATAACTGCATGTATGTTTAAGTGTGTAAGACAGATAACCATATTACTAAGTTTTTGTTAGATCATTGAGCAGAACTGTTTGCAGTCTCACTGCTTGAATGTCTACTTTGCATGCTTTAATTTTGTAACTTGAACAACTATTTCCAAGATGATGGTATATAATTTATCAACTAGTGATTTCTTAGTGTATTTTTTTCTTTTTTTTTCCTTTGGAATTCTGTATTATTGCTACCCTTTTTTCTGTTTCACTTTTTTTTTCTCTCTTTAAAAAATTAAAAAAAGAAAGATGATGCCAAGAGAAACAATATAAGTTTAATTGGCATCAGTGAAGATGCAAGAGTCAATGCAAATGGCATAGGGAAACTAATCACAAAGTAATAGCAGAAAATTTCCCAAATATGGGGAAAAAATCTGATTAGCAGATAAGTGAGGCATTTAAAATTCCAAACAGTCACAACCAACATAAAACTACACACAGACATATAATAATTAAGATTCTAGAACTGCAGCATAAAAACACAATACTAAAAGCTGCTAGAGAAAAATACAATTCACCTATCAAGGAAAGTCCACAGTAGATATTTCAGCACAACTCCTCAAGTCAAGATGAGCTTGGAATGAGGTGTTTCAAGCCCTGAAGCAAAGCAACTTTCAGCCCAGACTGATGTACCAAGCAAAACTCATTCAAATTTAACAGAGAAACAAGATACTTCCATAACAAAGAACAATTTAAGAAATTCATGTCCACCAAACCAACCATAGAAAGAGTACTGAAAGACATACTAGATAGAGATAAAAATGACCATGACCTCCAGAACAACAACAGAAAGAAACCACCAGGCAGGACAAGAAATTAAACAATGGGTAAAAGCAGAAAACAAACAACTGGAACATAACATGGCAAAGTCGAGCCAGTACATATCAGTTATATTTATAAATGTAAATGGCCTCAATTCACCTATCAAAAGAAATAGGTTGACAGAATGGATCAAGAAACAGGATCCCACAATATGCTGTATACAAGAAACACATCTGACCCAAAAGGAAACTCATAGATTAAAAGTCAAAGGATGGAAAACAGTATTTCATGCAATAGGAACCTAGAAAAAGCAGAGGTAACCACTCTATTTGCAGACAATGTGGACTTCAAACTTAAAATGATTAAAAGAGATAAAGAAAGTCACTACATAATCCTTAGTGGAAAAATTCAAGAGGAAGAGCTAACAATGATATATATATATATATATATATATATATATATATATATATATATCTCAAATACAGGAGCACCCAACTATATAAGACAAATATTAATGGAAATGAAAACCCAAATAAACAAGAACACAATTATAACAGGGGTCCTTAATACCCCATTGTCACAAAGAGATATATCAACTAGACAAAAAGTCAGCAATGAAATAATAGAACTGAATCATACCTGTGAGCAATTGGACCTAGTAGATGTTTACAGAGTTCCACCCAACCACATCAGAATACACATTCTTCTCAGCTGCTCATGGGACATTCTCCAAAATAGACCTTCCATTATCCCATAAAACATTCTTAAGTAAATGAAAAGGTATTGAAATTATCCCATGCATAATATCTGACCACAGTGCACTGAAATTGGAAATTAATGGCAAAAGAAATTGCAAAACCTGCATAAATACATGGAACTTAAATGACAACCATCTGAACAACCAGTGGGCTACAGATGAAATTAAAGAAGAAATAAAGCAATACCTACAATTCAATGAAAATGCAGAAACAACATACTGCAATCCGTGGGATGCAGTGAAAGTGGTCTTAAGAAGGAAATACATGGCAATAAATTGTCACACAAAGAAAACAGAACCAGCACATATAAACAACCAATGCTTCATCTCAAGCTTCTAGAAAAAGAAGAGCAAGTGAAACATAAAGCTTTTAGAAGAGAAGAAATTATAAAGATTAGAGCAGAAATTAATGCAATTGAAACTAAAAAAATATAAAGAATTACTAGCAAATAAGAAGCAACAGATCTCCGAGAAGATTATACATCATGACCAAGTAGGGTTCATTTCAGGAATGCAGGGATGGTTTAACATATGAGAATCAATAAATGTAATACACCACATCAACAGAGCCAAAAACAAAATCACATGGTCATGTCAATAGATGCAGAACAAGCTTTTGATAAAGTCCAACACATATTCATGATAAAAACCCTTCAGAAACTTGGAATACATGGTGTCTATCCCAATTTCACAAAAGCCATCTATAGCAAACCAACAGCCAACATTATACTAAATGGACAAAGACTGAAATTTTTTACACTAAAATCAGGAACAAGACAAGATATCCACTATCACCACTCCTATTTAATATAGTTCTGGAAATACTACTCAGGGCAATCAGACAAGAGAGAGAAATAAAAGGAATAAAGATAGGAAAGGAAGAAGTTAAATTATCATTATTTGCAGATGACATGATACTCTATAGAGAAGACCCAAAAAGCTCCATTAAAAGACTACTAGAGGTAATAAACAAGTTCAGCAGTGTAGCTGGATACAAAGTCAACACTCAAAAATCAATAGCATTCCTCTACACAAACAAAAAACTCACTGGGAGAGAAATTATGGAAATATGACCTTTACAATAACATCTAAAAAAATGAAATACTTAGGAATCAACCTAACTAAAAATGTAAAAGACCTATATGCTGAAAATTATACTGCACTGACAAAGGAGATTGAAGAAGATATTAGAAAATATCTTCTCAGAGGAAGATATTAAAATGGCAGATAAATACATGAAGAAATGTTCACTCTCACTGGTCATTTGAGAAATGCAAATTAAAACAGCATTGAGATTTCAGCTCACTCTGGAAAGAATAGCTGCCATCAAGAAATCAACTGATAAATGTTGGCGAGGCTACAGGGAAAAAGGGACACTGCTCCACTGTTGGTGGGAGTGTAGACCGGTGCAGCCACTATGGAAATCAGTATGGAGTTTTCTCAGAAGATCAGGAATAGAAGTTCCATTCAATCCACCTATACCCCCTGGGTATTTTCCCAGAAAAACTGAAAAAGTTATGTCACAGTGATATATGTGCACCCATGTTCATAGCCGCACAATTTGTAATAGCTAAATCCTGGAAACAACCAAAATGCCCATCAACCGCAGAGTGGATGAAAAAGATGTGGTGTCTTTATACAATGGAATATTACATAGCTATAAAAAACAATGATCTTGATACCTTCATAGGTAATGGATGCAACTTGAGACTATTCTCATAAGTGAAATAAATAAGAATCATATTTATAAATATCACATTGTGTCTCTAGTGTAAAAAGTAATAAGAAATATAGCAGTAATAAAACCCAAGTTGTGTAATTGCTATTGTAAAAAAGAGAGGAAAAGAAAGTGCTCTAAGGGATATAACTACATGTATGTTTAAGTGTGTAAGATAGATGACCATATTACTAAGTTTTTGTTGGATGGTTGAGTATAACTCTTTGCAGTCTCACTGTTTGAATGTCCACTTTTTATGCTTTAATTTTGTAACTTGAACAACTATTTCTAAGAGGACACTATGTAAGTTATCAACTAGTGATTTCTGACTATATTTCTTGAAATTCTGTATTATTGCTACTCTTTTTTCTGTTTTCCTTTTCTTCTATTTAGACAAAATTTTAAAAAGAAAAAAAATACTTATATATTATATGTTTTATACAGCCTTTACTTGCCTATATTAATCCTTGTAACTTAGGTAGCAGTATTCAGTTTTAAATTGACAATTTACACCAAAAACTGAGTGATGCTCCCAGTTTGGACTGACAAAGTGTAATGTAGAGTTTAGTTTTTGAGAATAAAACACTCACACTTTAGTCTCCCTAAAGTTGTCCCTCCCTATCTTAAATTTAATATTACCAACTAGTATTTTTCAACAAAGATCTACAAATCAGTAGAGAAAATCAATAAAGAAAACTCAGTGGAGAGCTGTATTTGATTTATGATGTTTCTACAATTTTTTTTCACAAACATCCTGGCTTAATCAATAAAAATGTATTATAATCAAACAATTTTTAGCATCGGAAGTCTAAATTATGCCTCACTGGGTGCAAATCAAGATTTTATGTTAGCATATTTGATAGCAATATTGTCTTTTTTAATTAATTAAGTTTATTGGTAGATTTTAGGCCTACATAATGCTCACATTTATCATAGGGAATTTGTAACTTTACATGATACACCTTGATTATTCTATTTTTTCCTGTCTCCTCTCATCACTTCAACCATGTTTCTCCTTATTTACAAAATTTTGTTCCCATTTTTTCCTTCCTTGGCCATTTTTATGCAATCCCTTCCTTCCCTTCCCCCTTCTCCCCAGCTACCCTTCCCGTTTGAATATTTTCTTTCTCATTTCCCCCATAGGCCTACTTTCACTGGGTCCCATATATTTTGGTAGGTTGTATCAGCATCATCACTTACTCGTAGAAACTGTCTAATTTCTTCTTTACTTTTTCCTGTTACCAATTGATTGTTTAAGAGGGTGTTATTTCATTTCCAAGTTTTTATATAGTTTTTTTGGTTTCTTTTGCCATTAATTTTCAACTTCATGCACTATGGTCTCATAATATGCATGTGAAAATTAGAATTCCTTTGCACTCACAGAAGCATGTTTCATGTTTTGTATGTGGTTTGTTTTGGAGAATTTCTCATGTACAACTGAGGATATATTTTCTGAAATTGTTAGTAAAACACTGTACTCTTATACTAATTTAATCTAGCCACAGGATTAGTTCAGTTATGATATATTTTTGTTGATTTTTTTTGTCTAGTTGTTCTGTTTACTTGTGACAGGGGATATTGAGGTCTCCCATTACTATTGTGTTAGTGCTTATTTGATTATGTGTCTGTTAATATTTGTTTTATATAGTTGGGTGCACTGATGTTTGGTACACATATATTTATGATTATTATTTCTTTCTCTTGGAGTTATTCCTTAATAAGAATGTAGTGGCCTCTCTTCATCAGTTTTGGTTTGAATTTCATTTTGTCTTCAAACAGAGTATCTACCCATGCTTTTTTCTGGGTTTCTGTCACATGAAATGTTATTTTCCATCCTTTGACTTTCAAAGAGTATGAAATTCTTTTTGATATAAATGTGTTTCTTATATGCATGGAAGTATCTTATTTCTCCATTGATTTTGAAATAGTTTTTCAGAGTACATCAATCTGGGTTGGAGTATATTTGAAATATTTCAGTCCAAGCTCTCCTTAACTTTAGGGCTTGTATTAAGAAGCCTGCTGTTTTTCTCATGGAATTGTTTCAAGAAGTGATTTGTTTTTTCTCTAATTGCATTAACTATTCTGTTTTTGTGCTTACTTTCTAAAATCTTGAATATTATATGTCTTGCTATAGATTTGTTTTGTTTATGTCTCCTGAGTTCTATATGCCCCACTTTTTAGTATGTCAAATTCTATTTTCATGTTGGAAAGATTTCTGAAATTCTGTGAACAGGTTTTTTTTTTTTTATATCGTGGGTTGAATTTCTTTTCTGTTTTGGGCATTTATGGTTTCATTGTTTTCTAAGCTCCTTTCTTTTGGTTTTTAATCTATATCTACTATAGGTTCCCTGATCAAGTCTTTCATGATGATTGTCATCCATTTTTGATGAAATCTGCTCCCTCATCTCATTTCATGGGATTGACATTCTATTATGAATCCAACAATAGACTTGCAGATTCTATAATGCTATACTTAATGTTTAAATGATTTCAGATTTTTTTTTTCATAAAAGCAATGACGGACATTTTCACAATAGACACTTGCAACAAACATAAGGAAAAACCCAGAAGAAATTATAAAACTATAAAAGCCATTAAAATATTATCTTACATTGACAGGAATTTATCATTAAGTTCTATTAAGCCAAAGCATTTCTCAATTCATAGAGAATATATAAACTCAAAGCACTATAACACTGATCAAATTTTATTGATTTTAATACAATATTTGAGTTGGTAGAAGTTAGAAAAATAACTTAATGAACTTTATATATTTTCCATCTTAATGTTAGTTAAGCCTCATGCATCATAAAAATTGAAGTTTTTCCCTTTCTATGATTTGGTAGAATTTTTAATTAGTCTGAAAGAAGTTAGAATGAACTATCATTGGTTGTAATGATTATATTTTCTTATTTTTTAAATCAGTAGCAATGAAGTATTGGAATAGTCACTGTTTGTTCATGTTTTATTTTTAATATTTGTCAGAATTATGTTATAGTTCTATCAAAAGAGTCAAATTTTTCATTTGTTTCAAAAGCTCTTCAAAACCAATTCTTTTTAGCACTAGTCAATTCAGTTTTTCTCTTAAAGTAATTATCAGTTTCCCAGGATAATACCTAGTATCTATTTACACTTCAGTTCCCCTTTATTCACTCCCAGGTTATTGAGATTAACTCACTACTTTGCTCAGTCAAATTTAACCTCATTCCTTCATCAATACATTAGCTTAGGCCTTGTTTGTCTAAAGTATTACTACCAGTCTGTCAAAGTAAGATTTCAGGTTTGATTTATCAATATTTTGTCTATTTGTGCCACATAGCCGAAATTTCAGACTGAAACAATAATTATTTTAAGCACTTAGTGTCACAGGAAAACTTGCCATAATTAAAGTATGCATGAAAACTTTCCATTTGGAATTTTGACTTTTTTCTTATGCAGATATTATTAAGGTTTATGTAAACATAATTTGTCATTCATATATACATATATATATATGTATATATGAAAGGATAAGATAAATAAATACATTAATGTACTCTTTTAAGATACATTATCTTTTTTTCATTTTGAAGTTCGAGTGTCAAAATTGCACATATTTAGGGTGTACAATAAGATGATATATTTATAACATTGTGAAATAATTGATATATTTATAACTGATATATTTATAACATTGTGAAATAATTAGCAGAGTCAAGCTAGTGAAAATATATATCACCTCATAGTTACCATTTTTCTCTGTGGTGAGAACACTTGTAACATATTCTTCTAGCAAATTTCAAGAACGTTATATATGTTGTTTTCTCTAACCATTATTCTTTACATTAACTCTCCAGTACTTTTGATCTTAAAATCAAAGGTTTATATTCTTTGACTAGTATGTCCCCTCCACTCCTTAACCTGCAGTAACAACTATTCCACTCTGCTATAAAGGTTGACTTTGATTAGATTCCTCTAATTGGATGAGATCATATTGGACAGTATTCTCTTAATACATCTGACTTCTCATAATGTCCTCAACAAAGTTTTGATTGTTGTAAATGGCAGCAATTCTCTTTTTAAGGCTAGATTATACCTGTCAAGCATTTGGTTTCTTTCAATATCTTGGCTATTTTAATGTTTCAGTGAACACAAGAATGCAAATATTACTTGATTGCAATGATTTTATACCTTTTGTGCATAAACCAAGAAGTGAAATAGCTGAAATCTATTTTTAGTTTTTGGAATATTTTTAGGAAACTCTATCTTTTTTTCCCAGAATTACTACAAAACTTACATTTGAAATAGCAGTTAACAAGTGTTCCTTTTTAGTTTTATATCCTCAACAGTATTTAATATCACTTATATTTTTATAGTAGTCATCTTATCACGTAAGGGGATAGCTCACTGCAGTTCTAATTTGCATTTCCTGATGATTTATGATGTTGAAGATCTATTCCTGTATCCCCCAACAGATATTGCAATTTTGAGAAGAATGGCAAAACTGGCAGTATTATATATCATTATTTTATTATTTCCAATTATAAAGCTGCAGTAACCAAGCAGCTTGGTGTTCTTAAGAGAAAGAAAGAGGAAAGGAAAGGGAATTATAGGGAAATGGAACAAGATAGCTCAGATATAAACCTACACATAAATGCACATAAACCTACAATGTGGGCTAATTTTTGATGACGTTATCAAGAATGCCCAAGAGGGACAAAGGTAAATTCTTCAATAAATGTTGCAGAGAAAACTGCATCACTACATTCAAAAGCATAAAACTTATGATTCTCTTACACCTAACATAAAATATTGATTCAAAATACATTAAAGATTCCAACATATGACCTAAAGCTATAAAATAGCTAGCAGAAAGCTGGGGTAACTCTGGACAATCATTTTTTTTTTTCATTTGACGCCTAGAATACAGGCAACAAAGGCAAGGATTTTACAATAAACTAAAAAGTTCCTCAAAACCAAAGGAAATAATCAAAACAATAGAAAAGATAATATAACTTTAAATCACTTCACTTTGATGCATTTAGACTTCAGATGTTTAAATAAGAGACACGTTAGAGCTGAAGAATAATGCTCCCGACACTTGTGGTTGCATGTTTGTCTCTGACTGGTATGACATCAGTTCATCGCCTAAAACCCCTTTGTGTGATCTGACATTGCCTCAAGCAAAGCCATTCACTCATATTGACAGAGGCTTGAGTTTGGAATATGTCAATCTTTGATGAATTTCTAATGTTTGGGACAGCCTCCCCCTCCAAAATGTGGCTTCTTGAGGTTTAAGATTGCAGCACTTGTGTATCATATTATGTTTCACTTAGTTTGTTAATTCCTTGGAGATAAAATTAAATGTGTTGTCATACCTAAATTTCCATAGTTTCCTTAAAAGTCAGGAATTGAGAGAAGGTGAAAAGAAGGCATAGTTCATAGAAGCACTCAAATGCTCTTCATGTAAATTGTTGTCTTCTGACACTGTAATAAGCAGGAGAGTTATTTTTAGATCACAGAAAAGACATTAGCAGCAGCAGAAACTAAATGAGCTGTCTATCAATCACCAAATGATGTTTGATCTCCCTTTAATACATTTTTTCCTTATAAAATAACATAATGCTATACTTTTCTTTATTCTCAAAAAGCAGGAGGGGTTTTTAGAGACCTAGGGTTTAATTATCGGAATAAATTTGAATGAACTATCAGTCATAGGATCGTACAGCTGCCAGACTTTCATCTTGAAAATACCTCCACCGAGAAATCACTGAGGTCTTCAGTACATATGACAGGTATGCTCTAAAGGAAGATAATTTCTTTACCAAACAGAAAGGATAACAAGGTAGGAAAACAACAAATAAATAAATGTTGTTACCTTTTGAAGAAGACAAAATTAACTTAGAAATGGCTGAATATATTTTTAAAAACTGCCTACTTTTTGAAATGTATTTTATATAGTTTTGAACTTTTGTTTTACAGCGGTAGTACTTTGACTTTTTAACTGAATCACTAGGCAGAGAGAGACTTGAAAGTTTAATTTTAAGCTTATGCCCACATGTAGTCACCATCATTTCTCTCATAAGAAGAATACAATGGAGTACTGATGAAAACCGGGTAGATATAAATCCATTGCCTATTCAGCAAAACTAAGATAGACATTCCCTTCTTCAGCATTTGACCCAAACTATATTCCTTTTAAAATACTTATAATAAACCATATACAAAGGAGAAAATAGGAAGCATTATTTGAAAGAGTATTTTTGTACTATAAGTAACTCCTTTAAAGTTAGGTGTGGGAGTTTCATTCTCTTAGTGGCCTTTAGCTGAGAAATTTGGATTTTCCTGCTAAATTGTATAATTTATATTGGGAGCACAAGTACAAAATATGTTATTGTGCAGAAGGAGTTATTTATACATCTGAAGAACAGAAACCTCTGGATATGACTTGGTACCTGGCATTAGAAGTAAAAAGGCCATGAAGAATTTAATATAGAGAGACTAGCACAGAAGGGAGAAGGAAAAAAAAGCATCATAAATACAGATTCACTGGGATAGAGCTCAAAGAAAGGTTAATTATTGAATGAAGAAAGAAGTAGCGATTACATTAGGAGGCAAAAGTAAAGAAAATCATGGTGGGGTAAAAAAAATCTTGTTTAGCAAAAAAGAGAATTAAAGTGTTCAATGATTTATAACCAGGGTATTAAAACCACATTAATGCATAACTGAAATAGAATGAACACAGAATATGTGTCATACTCTTTCATCACCATGAGAAAGGACAAGGTCATTGACCAAGAACAAAGTGACATGAGAACAAAACAGGGTCAAACAGTAACTGTTCTTTATTGAATGAGTAGAATGGCCACATTTATGTTTCAGTCTGCTCTGAGGGCTCTGCCAGTACCTCTTTGAAAACCAATCTCCTCTCTTTGAAAATAAATATTTTAGCAATTCATTAAGGTTAATGTTCATTTCACTTATGTGGCCCTAACCAACCTGTAGTCTCTGTATTCCTGGCTGCATTCAAGGTTGTTACATGACTACCAGAGAATACAGAGATTTTGGAAATTTTTACTTGAACTAATGAATGAAAGATTTTGTTTTCTTCAGGTTCTCCGACATAAGGTAATATCAGACTGCTGTCTTGATTACTTTTTTCTTTCGATTGAGACAGAGTACCTGATGCCCAAAGTGAAGCAAGGAAAGGTTGATTTAGTTCACAGATTGTTTGACGTTTCAGTCCATCTTCAGCTGGTTCCAAGGCAGTGTGTCGTGCCTGAGGGGCAGCCACTCTACAAACAGCAAGAATGAAAGGGCAAAAAGGTAAAGTGTGCCTCCTTCTCTACCTTATATTATATGCTGGTTACCTGCCCCTGGGCATGTGCAACACTCACATCATCAATCCCAGAATTAGACAATGAACCAATCACAAATGCTAGACTCAGCCACTTCATGACTGCATGAGGCTTGGGGGGCCACCCAGGTACAAATCATAACAACTACTAAATCCATTATAGTAAGCAGTTAAAGAGCATATATATGTGTGTGTAATGTTGAAAAGATGGATTTGATGACATTATTGTTACCTTTAACTCAGATGAATATCACCTAGTCTTTATTCTTTCTCATTCAACTTCAACTAGTAGAGATTTATTTCTGGAATCAAAAGTTTTTAATGAAAGCTTTGCTTAATCAAAGATGTTTTGGTTATCAAAGGCAATAATATATACTGATGATAAAACTATCTGATTTACTAAAAATTTACCAGCTAATGAACATTTTATTTTCTCCTTCAAAAATTTTCTCCAAAATTCATCTTTTCTATTGTAGCATCTGCCATTTAATAAAAATTTGATCCATTTATTTCTGTCTCCATTTCAAGGAGAACTTCATGTTGTTTGTTCTGTATAAGTAAATGAATACATCTACACATGCACATAAACACACAGAACCCACACACCATTTCTTGAAAGAATTGTCTACACAAAGTTTCTGAGTTGAGAACTTCTTACTCCATTTTTAACTTCAGCCAGTTTGACTTCTGTTCTTACCTTAATCTGCCTCACTGATGCAACAGTAACCAAAATGTTGACAAAACTATTAGTCAATTTTATAATCAGAAATTCCTCCTACTAAACCTTTCAGCAATATTTAAAATAGCTTTGCAAATTTTCCTTAGGAGCAAAGTCACAAATCATACTTCCTGTACACCAATGAGTTCTAAGTATGCTAAATGCATTACACCACTTAATACAATGAACTTCTGATCTTGGCAGTATTTCATCACAATATCAAAGAAAAGAAAATCAATTTATAGCAAAAGGTATAATTTTCTCATGACTATGAACCTCACAGATGAGGGAGCTTGATTTGGTTACAATCTTTCATCTTAAATTCTATGGTATATTTTCTTTTCATTTACTTTATAAAAACTTTTTAGGTACGCTTTTCCTAACTTTTATCGTGTCACAGCTTTATGGTTTTTCTTAATAGATCTTTCTCCATTCCTTTTTGTCTTTTCATCTTTACATTTCATATCAAAATTTTGGAAGCCTTAAAGTTTCTATCACAATCATTGTATTTATATAATATCAATTAAGCTTGTCTAAGTTCAAAATTTGGAGTATTAATTATTTACTATTGAATCTAAAATCTATGTTATTATTTATGGGAGGTCTCTCAGTACAAATATTTTGAAATATAACATCAAAATATAAAATGCCCATCACTCACCAAATGAAACATAAGCAAGGAAAACTTGCTTTCAAAGGTGTTGTCAGCACATTTAAATGACATCATCATTGTTAGAGGTTTAAATCTAAAATGTCCTTCAAAAGGCTCATATGTTTAAAAGTGTGGTCTTTGGAAAGTTAATGTGTCCAGTGGGTGGTAGACTCATCAGTGGATTAATTCACCAAAAAAAATGGGAGCTAAATGTGTTGTTAGTAGATGGGGTCTGGTCAAGAGAGGCAGTTTTCTGGGCTCAGACTTGGAAGGGTGTTAAGTTTTTCTTCAGGTTCTGTCTTTGGTCTCTGTTTTCTGGTGTCTACAATTTAAGAACCTTTTCTTAATTACCCCCCTCTACCACATAGTTTCTACCTTGGAGCCAGCTGAATATGTGCGGAATATGTGAGGTAAAATGACTCTCTTCTTCAAGCTGTGTGTGGTATTTTGTTTCAGTGACATGAAAGTGAGTAAGATACTTTGTAACTTACAAGTCAGGTTGCTGTTGTGACTATACCTGACCATATATAAGTTTCTGAAACTGGATTGTAGAGGAGTTTGGAAAGGTTTTGAAATGAGTTCAGAGATGTTTAAGAATGCTATAAACTGATCTTGATCGAGATTGTAATTGGAACTCAGAATTTCCAAATAGAGATAGAAAGAGTCCTAGTAAAGGCCAGGCTCAGGAGGATTTAGTTGGAAAAAAATTATTCCATTGGCAGTTGGACTTGATGATGTGTGTGTTATGCTCTGGCAGAAAATTTTTCTATAGATTGCCTATATCCTGAGACTAAAATGAAGAGAACAGATAAATTAGTTGTGTGGATGAAATTTCCAGGCCGTCCATAGTTCAGGCTTTGGCATGGTAGAACTAGGAGCTTTTAGCCAGACCTGTATTGAGAATCAGGAGCAAAACACTGATGTGAAAAGCTGTTTCTCTAGAAAGAAAGGACCTAAAAAAGAAAGCATGGTTGCTGAAAAGGTTAGGTCAGTTTGTATGATCAGGATGAAAATCATTCAACATCATTTTGGTCTTCTGGTCATTCCTGGGAGAAAGTCAAGAAGTTCTTACAGAATGTGATGAAAGAATGTTTTGTTTTGTTGGAAGTACTGGGTATTGAACCCAAGAGCTTCAGCACCTCCACTGAGGAGTTCAGGTTGGCCTTGAATACACACTTCTCCTTTCTTAGCCACTGAAATATGTGGAATTACAAGAGCTATGATACCATACAGATTTGAAAGACTGCTTAATGTTTGGAGCCTATATGTGCAAAACACGGTGATATTTTGTGAGGTTTGATTAGGCTTATACATTCAATAACTGGATTGGAAGAGAAGAAAAATTAATTTAAACACCTTTTTAAAGTTTCAATTGAATATTTTTTCTTTGACCTATGTATCATATTATCTAGAAGGGTGCGAGAATATTGACTTTTTTAAAAAATCAAATACCTCAATTATCACTGCTCTTTTGAATTCCTTTGATGTGTTCAGTTAGACATAGCATATATGTCAAACTCTATACAAACTCCTTTTGAGATTCATCTTCTCTCTGTATCCATCTATTTTCCTGTGCTATTTATTTTCCTTCAAAATTAACTATGTCTTTGTGGATACTTAACTATTTCAGATTTTTTGCATGTTCAGAGTTTTCACACTTTCTGACTTTCTCCCTGGCCAGTTGCTCATTCTTTAAGTCTCAACTCAAATTCCATCTCCTTAGAAATACAAAATGTTATGTCTTGTATCTAGATATCCCCCTAAAGCCTCATGTGGTCATAGATGAGGATTTCCACAGGGAGCTGGGACTGAGATTTGTGGTGCTAGGATTGAGGACGTGATACTGGGATTAATTCATGGTGTGATACTGAGATTAAGGGAACCCTTATAGCAGGGCACCCAGAGAAACCTGGATATAACATAAGTGACAGAAAGTGAGCTGCTGCTCTGTTTTGCTGCTTCTGTTGCTTTCTGACTAATATATCATGATTTTTCTGTGTGATGCTCCTCTTCCACACCAACCTGCCTTGGAGACAGCCAGATATGAACTCTAAAACTTTCTTCCTTTAACTTTCCTATGTTGGATATTTTGTCTCGGCAGAAGAAAAGTACCAAATCAGTGTTAAAGGGCAGAGAACCTGAATTCATACATAAGTACATGCACATTTCATCTGTATAACTTAAATAAGAAGGGTCTTTGGATAAGTTACTAATGCTTTTTAAGTTTCAACTTTCCTCACATAAAAAATAAATGTAATAATTCTATATTTAAAATATATAGTGCTTTTATGTGAATTAAATATAATGACCATACATAGATGAAATGTTTACTGATGTTTTTTGGAATAGGCAATCATGGTTATCTGGCAATAGGATTGCTTGGCCTTCTACTTTTATGAAATGTCTAGGTTCATAGACTTTGACTGTGGGAATTTCCTTACTGTAGTCTTGGGGAGTATAGTTTACTGCATGGAAAAAATGTCTACCTTCCTTACAATTATTACCTTAATTCATGATTTTGTTCTATTTTGTTTTCCTCTTCTGGCTTTCTGGCCTTTGCCATGTTTGTTGTGTCTCTCTCTGTTATTGTACATGCTGGCTCAGCCTTATACATGAGGACAGATGATTTATTTTAGCTGCTCACTTTTGTATCCATATATCTGAAGTCAGGAAACTGCATGTGCTTACATTCTGGTATAGACCGATAAAGAGATTTTCACAAACCCACAGGTTTTATATTGTAATTCAAGCATGTTGAATGTTAAGGGTAATTTCTGCCAATATTATCTAACTCACAGCATCTTTAGAAACTAGCGTTTTTACATCATGTCTATTCTAAGTATTTAATATATTTTCTTTTCTCTAAAAAGACTTTTGGGAATTCTTTTCTATATATTTTTCCTATAAAGCATATTCTCTAAATGATAAACTTGCAAATGTTTTATTTTTATATTGTTTGTAAGAGAAGAACTGATTTTACTGGATTTTTCATTGCTATCTAACTTCCATGTAATAAATATATAATATTATACTTTATAGAAGGAAAATAAGCTAACTGTACATTTTTGTTCATTGTTTTGCATAAATGCTCAACAATCACTGTCATATCATAATGATTAGATACACAGATTACCTGATTAGAGGAATGAGTTTTCTCTAATATAAGTAAATTGACTTAAATTCAGTTGCCTTGTTTTAATTTACACAAATATGAACTAAAAGAAAAAAAATACACTACGATATAAACTTGCTGGTTCTTATTAAACCTCAATTACACTTAGATCTTTAATATACATATGTTACAGGGTATAGGGAAAATATTACCAGAAATTATTGTTATAGTAGGTTAGAGTAACTGGTAGTGTCTTCAGCAAAAAAGTATCCAATTGAATAACTTCTATTATTAATACTTTATTATAGTTACAACTAATTAGTAAGGAAATTTTTGGATCTCACCATTTAAATCTTAAGGTGTTTATGTCAGATATGACATTTGATCAACTTTATATAGGTACTATTATTTAAAGAGGAAAATATTCAGGAATGAATAGCCTTGAAATTAAGATATTGACAGAGGAATGAAAAAATTTGTTCCTTCCACTTTGGACTAATTGGCATTGATTTTCACTTGCCACATAAATGGAAAAATAACTTTAATTTATCCTTGCAAATATAGACCTTATTCATAACTACTTAACCAAATTGAATGTTAAAGAAAGGAAACCAAGTAAAGGCTTGTCATCTAGCTCCCAGTAAAATGATTTAAAATGTGTGATGCATATGAACAAAATAGCGATAATAGATGTAAACATTATATGTCATTAATATGAACTAAAAATAATAATATTAGCCATAATAATGAAAATAAGCAGAGAAGGTCTAGAAGTGGAGGGAAGAGAGGTATGCGAAAGGTTAAGGAAATAAAAATCAGTCGAGATATGTTATGCTTATGTATTTTCTTGAACGTAACCTTCATGTATTTCAAACATGTACTAACAAAGTAAAAGAAAAATTAAAAAATCAAAAAACGTACTTTGTTTTATTATCAGAATACATTACAATTTGTTGGTCATAAATTAGGTATTTGATATTAAACACTGATTGCTTTATCCATCAGTTGAAAGACTTATATTCTTGTAGGAGCATTTATTAAAATTGGCAATAATCTCACTATAATAATTGTGTTACTTTCCTAACTCTCTTTCTTCACCCAAATATTTAATTAAACTTCAGCTCCACAAAATCTCAGCTTCTATATCATATAGAACACCAAATGCCAAATTGAATGTCCTAGTAAGGAAGACAATTAAGAGCTTCCAGACTCTGCTTTTCTTCTATATCTCAAACCACAAAGCTAATTATCTGTTCAGCTGATTCACTGTGCATTGGTTACATGTCATTTGTGGTCTTTAGTAAATGAGATTAGACTTATATTTTACAGATGCAAATGCATTTCAGACATAGTGTGAGTCTAGTAGAAATCAACCTTGGCTTTTATTATGGAGTTATTTATTAACTGTGGATTGAAGTAAAGGAAAACCTTAGACAACTTGAAACTCATGACTAATTTTCAAGATTTAATGAGTATTAGAATATATCATTGTGCACAACTAAAAAAGACATGCTTTAAAATTTTGCTCAATTTTACTGTTTTATTTTTTATCAGAAGTTTCAAACATTTTACAATTTTGTTTAACTTATTAAGGGCATTTTGTCCCTAGCCATTTATACCAAATTAAATTATTTTCTAGCTTCATATTTTTACCTCTACTTAATTTCCCTACAAATATCAATTGATTTTATCTCTAGTGAAACTAGAGAAATAACAGTAACAAAATTTCTAAACTAACTGAAAGCTCCACAGTTATTAATAATACTTATGACTTTTACATGTCCTAAGTATTTTAAATACATTATTAAGTATTTTCTGAAGCTTTTAATTAAGCTGCAGTTTAGAAAGTGTTAGCAATCTCCTAGTAAAATGATAAACATTGAATCATCACATATTATTATAAAACAATAACTTTTGACAAGAGCATATATTCTAAATTTCATAAGAATGAAATAAAGATTTCCAATGAATTTTTGAGATTTAGTCTGAAGATTTCTGATTAGATAATTCATACAATATATTCAACATATTCATGCCTTATATCTCTTCTACCATAGGAATATAAAGGGGGATCAATTATGATTGAAATGATTAAATTTCTGAGAATTATTTATAGAGTTATGCAAGTTTCTTGCCTATCATATTTACTAAGAAATATGGAATTATTTTCACAATATTTCTGCACTGGGCAACATTTTTTTTTTTTTTTTTTTACTGGAGATCGCAAATAAACTGAAGCAATGGCTTTAGAGTATAGCCATGACTGTTTCAATACAAACTCTGAAACATACAAGATTTGCATTCTCTGTTAAAGGATTATGCATTGTGCTAGTGCCAAGCAAAAAGACTTTTCATATGCCAGTAGAATCTCTTTTTCAGTGATGACCTTGTATGGTCTGACATTCTCTTTCCATTTGATGAAGAGAGGTAGTCAAGTTTGCTTTGGAAGAAAAAGCCTCATGAATAATAGACTGACATAAGATCTTCAGATCTAGCATATTATACTGTGATAATCAAATCTTTCTGGATTTGCATCTCCCTTTGATTAAAATAATGCCTACACACTAGAGAGAAGACCAAACTCTAGCACATCTTATTCATCAAGTTCTATATTCCATGTCTTTAACATAAAGTTTTTCTTGTTATCATTGGAAAAATATTTCCCTACAGACTAATACAAATTCCTACAAATTATATATCATATGCATTAGTGAGATGTCCTCTCTCAGGAACACAAATATTGGATACTCACATTTCGGAAGAGGTAACACTTTCAAGATACAGGCTCACACTTTCAAGATACATGGTAGAAGGGTGTGAAAGATGCTTAGTGCA
Source organism: Hydrochoerus hydrochaeris (assembly GCA_004027455.1). Lineage (NCBI taxonomy): Eukaryota > Metazoa > Chordata > Mammalia > Rodentia > Hydrochaeridae > Hydrochoerus > Hydrochoerus hydrochaeris. The sequence goes on from PVLA01002166.1 coordinate 173,859, forward strand.
TGTTGGTTGGGAAGCAGAGTGGAGGAGAGAAGACCAGAGGAACAGAGAAGGAGCCACACATATATCCAAGGTGATTGCATCATGAACCACCCAGACGCACACCGAAATAAATTTTAACAACTGACCCTTCAATCAATCAATCAGTCAGACATATCATAGTGAAGAATCACAGCATATTATTGACTACACTTGCTTACTTTTACTGCTATTTATAATGCTCTTCGCTGTCACAAACCTAATGCTACAGATGGGGAAACTCAAAGCCCAGCCTACATTCTTCTGTCCCAGGAGCTATCAGATCTCCTCTTTCAACAACTCTCATTTTATGTGGCCCTGAGGGAAAGTATTGTGGAGAGTTTTATCTCCTGTGCTGCTGCTTAAAAACTTCATTTCCTGTAGTGTTGTGCAACTGGTCTAACTACACAAGAACTCACAATCATTCACCGCCATGGCAACATTACTGTGTGGGCTTCAGGGCCTTTGAGGGTGGCTGTGGTTCATGAGGCACTAGGCTCAAATTTCACTTTTGTCTGCTCTCTAGGCATGTAGATTATGACTTCTCAGTTTCTTTTATGTTCAAGACAAATCAGAGTCAAAAAATAAAATTCCTTGTATTAAGCTGAGGATTGGGGAGTGAAAATGTTTTTCTAAAATCTATGGCTGGTAATGCCAAAAAACATATTATGCATGTGGATGAATTCTAATCTTAAAATCACTTCTCTTTCCCCCAGTCCATTTCCCTTTCTCTTATACCAAAGTTTTCTCAGATACCTACATTTTATGTAAACATTTCTAAAACTCAGTGACTCCTTAACAGAAAAGAATGTCTCCTCGTGGACATGTTACATTCATACCATTGTTCTAAGATTTTCAGAAAAAAAATCATATGGTATGCTTCAAACTGCTTTGTATTTTTACATCTAGAAACACAATTGATGAACTTGAAGCCATCAATCAACATAAATATGATAGAAAGTGTAGCAGGAAGTTATGTAGAATTTTGGGGTAGTGAATAACTGAGTTTCAATAATGAAGCGACGCAGTGGCTAATCAATGAATTTAGAATAATGACGTGGCTTGTAAAGACACATTAATCACATTAATACACACAATGCCAAAATTGTGTGTATTAACACATTTAATACACACAAAGCCAAAATTTGTCAAAGCAAATAAGGAACTATTTTTATAATCTTGTTGTTTTCTATCTTACCTTCAGGAAATACAACTCTAAGTTTCTGTAGGAAATATTTTAATTTTAAAGTACTTTTACCCAAAAGAGTACAAAAGGGAGGCTTTTGTTATAGTAGATAAATAAATATAAATCTCTGTGTACATTATAGAATATTAGTCATGTGAAATTAAATGCAAAATAGCTTTTATTAAGAGGTTTATGTTACTTTCAGGTGAAGTCAATTTACTGGAGCCTGCAGCAGTTCTAATGCTGAGTATAGATACAAATTTTACATGTATACGCTTCCCTTTCCAGTAATTATTATTTAGATCATATCACCAAATTAGAGTTTAATAAAGAATTTTTAAGCCACTTAAATTCAGCTTGATTTCTCCATTCCATCACAATTTTTGATTTAAATAAATTCCTTGAAGGTAAGTATTACCAAGCCTTTGATCTCTCTCTCTCTCTCTCTCTCTCTCTCTCTCTCACACACACACACACACACACACACACACACAAAGAAAAAAAGAAAAAAATACATGGAGACATAATCTAGTATACATTTAGGAGAGATTTTAACATGAATAAATGATTGAGTAAAAATTAGTGTGTACTATTGCTTCGAAAATCTGTGAGAACATAATATTTTTAAAGGACAGTTTCACAATTCCAAAGATCATTGTCTTCTAAATCTAGGCTTAATAAAACTAGATTAGAATGCTGTTTGAGTAATTTGAACTGAGTTAAATATAATCTGAAAACAAGATGTGAATTGAGGCAGAATTTGATAGTTTTGATGTATTAAAAAAATTTCTGAGAGTAAGTTTTTAAGGAAATAACTATTTTATATTCCTAATAACATATTAACTACTTTCCATTTAAAGGACTATTTATATTTACAATTGCCACAAAATATCTTAGTTTAATATATCTCCAAAAACTCCATTTAATTTTAATTTTTATAGTTTGAGAATCTACCATTAACCAAAATCTTATCTCCATCAACAATAGTATATCATCTTCCAGTATAAGTTCATGAATATTTATTGGGACCTATCTGTCTAGAGAATATCTTACATCATGCATCAGTCAACTAACTTGCTGTCCTTGAATTGTATTGATTGTAATACAGAGACCAAGAATAGATAAATGTGTTTTGCTTTTCAGTAAAGAATTTAAGAAATCCAAATAGTTTTATAAACCCCTCATAACTTGTTCTATACTTAACATATCAAAACTGGGTTTTTGGGGGCCAGGGATTTAGCTTAGTGGTATAAGTGCCTGCCTGGCAAGTGTGAGATTGTGAGTGCAATAAGAAAGAAAGAAAGAAAGAAAGAAAGAAAGAAAGAAAGAAAGAAAGAAAGAAAGAAAACAAAAATTGGGTTTTCATCCTTGCTGTAGTCAGGGGTTGTGTGGAGAACAATTAGAATCAGGACATGGAGTTTATAACATTGCTTTATGATGGTCACCCAGAGTTAACACAAGGAAATGCAGGAAATCTGTCCACAACCCTAAAGACATGAAATATTTAACCAAGGGCCTGAATTCCAAGGCAATGTCCTACATGAGTCCAGATGAAGACCCAGAGCTCAGGACAATGCCTCCCACGAGTCCAACTGGAGGTCTAGAGCCCATGAGAAGGACTCACGCCAGTCTCTTTTAGGGATCCGGCTGGGAAGGCCCAAAGGTCAGCAGTGGAAGCTAGAAAGTCTATACCATCAGGGTGAAGGAGCTGTGCTGGTAGGTTGAGGGTTTTATGCTGGAGCTGAGAAGTCACACTCACAACAAAGACCAGGGCTGTCCTGAAAAGCACCACAGCCATCCTCAGCCACATGGAGGCCCCGAGTTCCTTCGATGATAAGCACAGTCGAGCACATGCCAGGAAGCCAGCGTGACGAGTTCATCCTGGAGACCAAGCGGCACACGTCTTCCCCTCCAGAGCCAGGAAGCAATGCTCGATTTGAGGACCAGATCTTCTCCAGGAGAACTTAATGGCTCAAACAGCAACACGTAGGAGAACCCACAATGCCTCAATGCCCTTCTACTTCTCCACATCTCTATTTATGCTGGCAACTTTCTTCAGGTGGACATCTATGTTCATCACTCTGCTTATTTAATTGAGCTGGTGTTAAGTTGACCATCAGTTCTTAATGCATAACAATCCTAAATGAAGATTATAATATGCCTTATATTTCATTAAGCGATGTCACATTTTAAATAACCTTTCCATGTTTCTAAATTTAGTTAAATTCATACAAACCATCTGATTTCTCTAAAATTGCCCTTGTCTTTTTTGAACTGCCATTTCATTTATTCACTACTGGCCTATACAAAATAAAACATCCAATCTCCATACAATTGATGATTCAGTTCAGTTCAATAGAAATAATCCATTAATTGCTCTAAAATGTGTTGTTTTTCTAAGTATTCTATTTGTTTATGCATTAAAGAAATGATGTAGAATAATATAAATCTATGAAATAAAATAATGTGCAGAGATATATATTAGTATTCAATTTTAAGGAGAAATAGATTAGTGATGATCTCCAATTTACACATTAAACCAACAAGTTTTCATGAATGAAAAATAAAGGGTTAGAATTTTAAAAACAACTCAACTATTTTATTTAAAGAGTCTTGTCTCAACATGCTCATGCCTTCGCTTTTGTTGTTAATCTTAACGTTAGCATAATTCCCCTGTGCATACCATACCACATTTTAATAGGAACAAACTTTTCTTCCTGTTAAAGACCTAGGAATTCTGAGGTAAGATTGTGTCTGTTAGTCAGTAGTCCACTGTGGTGTCACCACCTAAACAGATAATCCAATTCATACAACTGCATTGTTTCTTCAATATCCCAAGCAACACTTTTCCTTACAAAATTAGTCTTGTATGGAATTCATCTGAAAACCAAAGTTTCAATCACAGGTCTCAATTTTTTAATTTTTCTCCTGCTATTAGCTAGGGACATGATATAAATATTTGATCCCAATCTTTAGAAAAGTGTACAGTCACCTGTCTTAATTCAAGTATTTGTAGAATATTAATCCTCAAAACAGAAACAAGTAGGGATATCACAGGATACATTTGTGTGTTTTCTTTTCTTTTTTTTTTGTTCCTGTTTTGCAGTTGTGTCAGTGGGATTAAAGTATAACCATTTAAGAAACTCTTCATCAATTCATTTAATTTTTTTAAATGTTTAAATCTTCACAATAATTTGCTGACTATAATGTGATGTTGCATTCTTATGTCCTGATTCTTAGCATTGATACCTTCAACAGACAGACAAACAGCACACTGGGTGTTGTCTAGACATAGTAATTTGGAGATCTTAATAGACTAAGTATCTATATCTCTCATATTTCTATTTTTTATTTGTAGAGGATACACAACTATAAACACCCTTATCCCTGGGAAAACTAAGCATAGGTTGAACCCAGAAAAGTCTTTTGTATGCCTCCAGAATTACCTCCCACTTAATTTTCCAGAAAGGTAAAAACAAAGTATTAACTAGTGAGCTAAATTCTCAGCAGGGAAAAATTTTTGAAGTTGGTTACCATGGAAATTTCATTCCTCTATATAATTGCCACTCAACTTAGCTTGATGGTATTTGGACTGAGTAACAAAATGGAAGAAAAAGAAGAATAATGTTCCTTGTCTTCAAAATATACACAATTAGAAATATAGATATTTCAGTCCTTTTTATTGTTTGATCGTTTTCTCCTTTTTATAATTGCTATACCTTTCACAACTGATATAAAAATTCTACTGTGTGTATCCATTTAGATGGCTTCGTATCTAAATTACTAACAAGCGAGGATAGTCAGGGTCACTCCTGGGCTGTATCTAGCAAGTTGGGAACATCTTTGTACTTGGAGTTAATCGTGATCAACTAAGGAGTGGAATGGCTATACACCAGATCACAGTAAAAATATTACTGTGATTGTCTCAAGATTAAGTGTTTGAACTCACAAATTTCTTATCAATACCTATAGTCAATACCATTTTCCTTTTTCCTAGAGAGTCAGTCTGACCACATGACCTATGGATACACTAATTGATTCGCATTTTCAAAAGAGAACAAATGTTCCACAGATGGTTGTAGTGTTTATGAAAATACGAAAAAAATAAATATCCACTCAAAAGTATTAAAAGAAACCTGAAATAGAAACCATCATCTGTGCAAGGTCTTTGTAAGTCTTTTCCTAGTGCAACACATTCTTTTTCCTAAAGTAGAAAAACAATAGTTCTACACATGTGATAGCAGTACAAGGCTAGCTTACAACATACTAAAGGTAACAAACTCAGCAAACATTCAAATCTCTAAGAAACTGTTGAATTTCATGTAATTAAGTAGATGAGAAAGGAGTATGCCAATGCCATATATAGGATACACAAAGAGGAATATTCGTCATTAAGACTATATTCTTTTAAGTGACTGTGTCAGACACATAAATTTGGACATCACATAGTTTCTCTTGTATGAGAAAATCAATGTGTATATGTATGCAAATGAGGAGCAAAACAGAAGAGAGATTAAATAGCACATTGGAAGAAGGTTCAGGTGGTTCTCCAAATTACTTGTTCCACTATTTCAAAAATATGTTAATATATATGTTAATTTGTTTAATGGGTACTAGTTTTGCTTAATTCACTTACTGTTTTGAGCTAATATCTTTTCTTCTTTTTAAGAGAGGATCTGTTCTTACAGATAACTTGTACTTTGAGTGACTGCTTGATGATACCCAGTGTATCAACTGTTGTTGCTCATTTATTATTTTATTATGAATTTTTGGTTTGTTTTTCCATAGAATAGACTGTGTTCTGAGGGTGTGCCACTACCAGATTTGCATCCTTATCAGATTGTCTACACCAAAATTGTGAGTGTCAGTTTAACTAATCTACTAGGGTATATTATACTGGCAAGAAAGTTTTTTAAAAATATATATAAACTACACAAATTACCTACACGCTTAACTGATGACAGCTACATCTATACCAAGGAAATGAACCTCTCAGATGCAATGCTAGAATTGATTCTAAATATATTCAATGAATTACAAATATGTAACTTTATCATATAATTACAGTTCATTTTCTTTAATGAACTGTTAAAGTATCCCAGATAAATTCACTTTTTCTTATTGTTGTAGTTAGGTGTTGCTTTCTGGCTTACTTTTCTTTATCTCCAGATCCCATATATTTATGTTCTAAACTATTCTTGAACCATTCAGTCTACCATGTTCCTTTTTTTCAGTACCCTTATTCGATTTGTGGAAGTCTCTCACTCTCATTTATTGTAAATTTCCATGCAGATCATCTATTTTCAGCGTGGTATATAAAATGTCTACTGGTTTGTCTGCTAAATCAGAAAAAAGATTTCTCTTCCTTTACTGCTCTTCTTCAGACCATCTCAATGGTACGCTAAGAAATGATATATTCTCTTCCTTGTGTCCCCATAGAGTTACCCCACTCATCTGAATCTAAGTTGAAAAATTGTTTTTTGTGTTAGTTAGCACCACAGTATCATTACTTGATAGCAATATGTCTTAGATTGATTCTCTGTCTAGTCTTTTATGTCCCCTTTGGTATAAGCTACATAAGCTCCAAGAAGCAAGTCAAAGAACTAATAGAGCCACTGTTCAGGTAGTAAATTAAAAATTTTTCAGTAAATGCAGGTGTCTATTTCTCCTCATTCCTTGACTTAGTTTTTCTTAATCCTGTCATCTTCCCATTTCTCTACTAATACACCATAGTACACTATTGCTGATTATCCATTTAAGCACCTGATTTGTACTTCTCAGTGTAAGTACAAGTCTTTTGTCTATGTCCACAAGAATACTCTGATGAAAGCTTCAATCAAATGTACCAAATTTCTGCCTTCTTTCTCTAAATAGATCCCTAAGTCTAAGTTCTCCAATTTAGCAATCATCAGTTAACTTTCAAGTAACTAAAGCTCTATAGTTCAGTCAACTTTGATTTTTCTCATGTCATTATTGAATTGATACACAAATTTTTTTTATGATATTTTCATATCAACTCCTTCTGCCCCCATTTTGCTGCTATTATTCACTATTTTCAACTTCTTTTTACTATTATCTTGAATTGTTTTAGTTCTTTCTATACTGTTAATTTGGTTCAGTGAATGTATCTATTTTATATAATCTTGCACTTTTTTCTACAATATAAAATTTTCTAAAACAATTGCATTATCTTCCTTTATGAAGAATAGCAAATAGGTTATCATTGTTCCTAGTGGAAGTTCTTGTATATTTTGCATGCATTGACAGGTACAATTTTAATGTAATTTAACTATATATGCATTTGTGTGTGTGTGTGTATATATATATATATATATATATATATATATATATGCTGTTTTACTGCAACTCTAGACAACCATTGGGGTGCAAAAGCAGCTAGAGATAATATTTAAGTTCAATGAAACATATTATATACCAATAAAATAATATTTACAAAACCCAGTAAGTTAGATTGGATCTAAGGGTTCTAGTATACTATTCAGTGAGGCAGATTTCCTTTTTAAATGTGTATCCTTTCATATACAGTAAATTTAAGAATACAAGTGATCATTTTGGGGAATGATGGCCCACAGGTTCATCTGTTCAATAGGAAGTTTTAATGTTCTATAAGCAAGACTTCTAAATACCCTTGTTTTTAAAATCCAGCATGTGTGATTGGCCTTCAGGTGCCCCTTTTCTCAGGTCTGGCTCACATTGTTAAGTGACTTTCTGTACCTAGTCCTTTGATTTCCCTTGTTTCAGGCCTATCTGATTCTGCCTACCATAGGTAGATTCTCTGCTACTGAAATCCCATGAATCTTATTCTTGTTTCTTTCTGAATACATTATGATATGGTCACCCATTAAATTTTCTCACCTTCTAGATTTACAATATGCCATGGACAGGCAGATTTGGTGGATAGTACACTCCTACATCCCATAGTGTTCTGTGCAGAATAAGAACCTTCCAATTAGGCATTTTATAATTCAATGAAAGTTATAGTTCCCAAAAGAAATGATGTCAGCAGTGTTCTTCTTTCTAAGACATATTAGATTATAAAATAAAAGCCCAATTTTATAAGTTTTTGCTTTTTTTAATTTTACTTAACCAATGTTTATTAAAGTCATAGAAATGTAAGACAATATATTTAAGAGATGAAAAGACTAATGAAGCTTCTGCTTTTGTAGATGACACTGTTGTCACAAGGAGTTGGTGGAGAACTCATGAATACAAACCTGTAAATAATCTATGCTTTGCTGAGAAAAAATTAATGGTATACTATGCAAAGTGACTAAGCGATCTACTTGCACTTACATTGAGAGATCCTAAAAGAGTTTCCTGAGAAAAACCGGTGAAATAGAAACAAATAATATTCTAAATCTTGGGGAAAAACCATCCTTGAGAAAAATATAGGTGAGAATAAATGCAAGATATTTGAAACAAAGAAAGACCCATGTATTTGGTGATAATTTCTAAATTATCTGAGGGAAAAACAGGTTTTACCTATTTACCTATTTATCTGGTATAGATACAAGTACAGATATATTGCTAAGGTATACAGAAAAAAGAAGACTGTGACATATACTGTGATTTTAGTATGTGACAGAATGTACACACTAGAGAGCAGGGTCATAGGTAGTGGGCAGTGGTCTAGTAAAACAGCAAACTGAGTTAATAAAGAAGAGGAAGTGTTAGGTAAACATCATGAGGAAGAGTTGTAGGGTTTAATTTAAGAATCAAAGGTTTAAGCTACATGGAGAAATATAATAATAGATATTTGGAAAAAGAAATCAACAATATTATGGAAAACAAAATTTTCTTAAGAGATACATTAATCCTGAAAGGGCAATGAGATTGGAAGTTCCCTATATTAGTACAGAATGAAGTCCTTATGTTTAGACAACTTGGGCAAAGCTCCTGCAAGATGTTAGTAAGAAGCAAACTGTGAGATCTAAAGGACCAGAGAGTCTTGTGTGCTGTGTGTGTGAGAGTGTGTGTGTGTGCATTTTTTTGCGTGTCTTTCCTGTTCTATATCTCTAATATTGACAATGTAAGGAGATCCTAAAAGCTATTAAAGCTCCCTGTTGGTGTTCAACACACTTCAAATAATAATGAGAAAAAGCTTGAAGGTGACATCCTCCTAAATCAGTTTACAAGGACAAGTTTGTTCTTGCAATAACACCCTATGAAACTTTAATAATTTAATAACTTTGCAAAAGAATGCATTTGCCTGTCTCTGGAGTTTCATCGTTCTCATTCCCTAACATCAGCTGTTGGATTTTCAGAGTCTATGTTTACTTTAAACTCAAAATATGCTCTGAGATGATTCTACAGAGAGTAGCATTGCTGTTTGCTGTGATTATCTACAGTGGGATGTTTCTGAGACAAGGGTGACTCCCAGAGCTTGCGATGACCTTTCTTGTCTGAAGAATGTACACAGTGCCTGCTGTGTTTGAGTGCAGCACAAAAACTAAAGGCCACAATGAACTACTGTGATGAGTAACTGGATCAAAGGGGAAGGGAGGGAATTAACAGTGCTTTCTACAGAAAGCATGTGGTTGACACACTTACAAGGTCTAAAAATTATGAGACCTGATTTTCATGGTACTGAAGAGCATGTTTTTGTAGCAGTGGGAGAAAATACATGCAGGAAATGGTAGAACAGAGCAAATGTCTCTGTGGATTTCCAGTTAGGGGAAACATCACAATTATATTTTTGCTTATAATCATAGACTATCATATAGGTAACAGGCCATGTAATAAAGATTTATCTATTATAATAGAAAACTATTAAAGCTCAAATGTGTGTATTTCCTATAAAAGCTAACTAAAGCTCCATTGTGACTTGGGATTATCTTTAGCATATAATAGAGAGAGAGAGAGAGAGAGAGAGAGAGAGAGAGAGAGAGAGAGAATGCCAGATAAATAAATACACATACACAATATTTTGCAGGATTAGGAACTGAAGCACCAATATCCTCAGTCCTTTTTAATGTGGCATTTTGAGATAGTCTCAGTAATTCACTAAATTACTCAGGCACCCAGCTGAGTTCAGACTTAACTTTCTCTTGCTTTAGCACCCAGAGTGCTGGGATGACAGGCATAAACCACCAAACCTGGCCTATAAACATACTTGATTATGATACAGTCTTCTGTTATAACATCAATGAGGAAAATTGAAAAAACCTTACTCTATTGAATTTACAGCCATGCTTCTGCCTCAGCCTCCTGCATGCTAGGATTATAGGTATGCATCAACATGCCTGGATTGCATTCTTATATACATTTACTAAGTATTTTTATGTGTAGATATAGGATATGGAAAAATGGAAACATGTCTAAAGAACTTTCTGCAGTAATAAAACTCTTGTAGAGTAAAATTGAAAGTTTCATTGGAACCAGGATGTCGAGTAAAATTCCTAAAGACAGTGCCATAGAACTGAAAATAAAAACACCTGGATCTACAATTTTGTGTCAGTTTTTATAATTTGTATGGTTTGTGCATTACTTAAGTATTTTTTGTCTAATGAAAAGATACACTTATGTTTTCAATGTTTTCTTATTTACCTTATAAGACCTTATCCAACCATATTAGCACCTTTTATTGAAAAGGTGCTAATAATTATCTCCATTAACTTAATTTGACATCTTTTAAAACCCATGATTGTTCAAACATGTATAGACCCTAAAGTTTTTAAGTAATTCTATGGATTGTAATGTTTCATGTTTTCCACTGAGCCATGCAAGTTCCCCTATATCTGCCTGCATATGCCCTGGATAGAGTTTTTGATTTGGAACATATAATAAAACACTTTATAGCTGAGAAATGCAAAGAGAATTTATGTTTCAGGGACAGAAATAGGTAAAAGGATTTACTTAGTCTCAGTAGGAAAAAGGTCAGAGGCGGAGCAAGTAATTACACTTTAAAAAATGTGTTTGAATATGTGCCGTTATAATTTGAAGTTCTAAGATTAAAAGACATTGAATTATGATTGGTCATTCTCCCTTGTTCATCTCCATGGGGTGTAGCTATTGGTATGTGGTCATCTGGCTCTAACTTCAAAAGCCAAGAAGCAGGTACTGGACAGGACTGAAATCATGGACATCTTGGTTATATTTACAAGAAAGCTGGATATTTCCTTGTCTGTTTGATGTCATAAATTATAGTTTTACTTCGGAACTCAGGCTGGGAAGATAAAAGAACTATGCTATCTTTTTATGTCAACTTTGACTTCTCAGCTGAGATGCTTAAACAATTTAGATAGGGGCTTACATATGCAAATGAAAACTGAATTGAGGTCTCCTTTTTGTCTCTTGTTTCTTAAAAGTTTAAAAATGAGTCCATTGGAAGTTGCATAGACATATCAATTTCCTATTTCAGTGCAAATCAAAGTAAGTCCTATTATGACCAGAGACATTACATTAGTATCAAATTTTTATTAAGGTATTATTATAAAGAAATTCTTACAGAAGAGTTCTGTAATTCTAAGTCAGCTAAATTGTAGTTTGATCCAGAAGTATTAGTTAAGCCCTAAAGATTCTGTTAAAACAAGGATCATGTAGCATTTTACTCTATCTGCTTTAATAAAATAGTTTTAAGGAAATGGAGATCATTAGCTTAGAAAAGATTGCAATGCAAAAACTTTCATGACAATTATAGGTCACAAGGCCACTTCCAAAACCCTCAGTAGGATCTTATCTGATTTTCTAGTCTGTGTTTGCCAGTGTTTTTATGGAAAACATAGATCATTTGAGGATTTTTCTTATTTAGAAAACTGTAGGGAAACCCATACTTCTGAATTTGTGAACCAGCTCACACAGTCATTTTATTCTTTAAATCTGAATTTTTATCTATTTTATACATCATAAACAAAAGCCATGTGTTACATGCTATTCTAGGCCCCCCACTTCCTTAATTTGATATAATTCATCTGGAGATTTTCTTTCACTAGCTCCATGTTATTAACTAAATCCTTTAAGATACCAAATCTGGAAAACTGTACTCACAGGGTAAGTGTTTTAGGAAATGTTATTCTATTAAAATTTAACAGTGTATATTCCCAATACATTTATTTTATTTATTCTTGACTCATATAATTTTATCCAGATTCCTGACATCATAAACTACAACTCATTCAGCCGTCAATCATTACTTATGGTAGGGCAGATTCCGAACTTGATTACATTAGTTACCCGCTGAAATTTGGGAGACTAATACAATGAAAAGCATAATTGATTTTTTTCCCATTGGAAAAATCCACACCAAAGATATTTTAGATCCTCCTGAAAACCAATCTCATAAATCTTTCCAAATTCAGATGTCAATCACGTATGAATGACAGTCTTATGTTAATAACTCAGTGTAAGGGTCTGCTAAATGAAGTGTATGCATTAATGAGTAGCTGATATGAATAACATCTGGCACAGCTCTCACGAGTGATTCAGTTTTACTGTTCAAAACCACCACGCTAGTCTTGCAACAATAGAAATTACTCTTGTAAATACTTCATTGGGTTGTGGTTGGTAACACAACATTTCCAAACAAGTGCTCCTGCAACTGAAATACATAAAATGAAACCTACGTTATGTTCCTTTCACAACATCAATATTAAAGTCAAATACAACTTATTTTAGATAGCATTTTTGTACTGTGGTTTTAAAAGATTATAGAGATTCAAAATTGTACCTCTGTCATTCTCATAGACAAATTCTCACAATTATTCATCCAGTTGCAGAGAGGGATTGGTGGCATAAGTACCAATTATCCTCAAGTGGACTGCGTACAGTTGGATTAGATAATTGGATTGGAGAGTTTAATTTTTATCTTTTGTGTCATTATTTGCAGCAATCAGTTTCTAAGCATTTGGATAAAAATATACATTGAGGTCTAAGGGATTTTGTATTAATATTCTTGGAATCAGTTGCCAGAGAATTGAATATTTAACTTTCTGAGCAAAAAGAAGAAATTAGAGTAATGGTGATCCGCAGCATATTATTCTCTAAAATATTGGAAAAAATGCTTTTTATTACTGTAAACACATGAAAACCAAATGGAAATTTCAGTGTTCAAGGATATTCAAAAGTGACAATACATCAGTCATGGAAACTTATAGTAGAGATTAGAAAACCCTCTCCTATTTTTAGAGAGCAAGCCTTATTTTTTATGATTATTGATAATTAATTTTAAATAATTAATGAATCATAGACGTCTTCAGTCCCAAATCATCTAGCATTCTGTGCAAGGTATTATTTCTGTGAAGAGGAATTGAAGACTAGAATAGATATAACAGAGGTTGCTAGTGAAGTGAGTATTAAACACATAAGATAGTTGTAATAGGGAAATGAAACAAGTCAAATTGACCCTTGAACTCCATTTGCATCTCCTGGGACATGAAAGAACTGAAACGCAAGACACACACACAAATACACACAGATGTTGAAGATTATATATATATAATCTTAAATTTTTCCTTTTTTTGTCCAGTGATGAGGATGTAACCACAGGTCTCATTCTTGCTAGGCAACAGCACTACAGCTGAGCTACATCTGCATCCCAGGTTTGTTTCACCATCTTTTCTATATCCACTCTATCTAGATTTCTTGACAGTTATTACCTAACAGGTGATAAAAAGTCAAAAATGTAAAGATATATTCATATGCAGGCAAAATGATAACTTTACTGCTTCTTGGAGGACTTAATAGTTCTTCACAATCTGTAAACTCATTTTTACTTAACTAATATAAACACTCAACTGGATAACTCACACTGAAAACCTTAATTCTTCCTCTCTCACATGATTCTCATTTATAATGGTTCTGCATAGTTATTTATACAGTACTTTGTTTTCTATAAATGAGAGCATTTACATGGCGTATTCCCCAATAAGATTTGTAACAACATAAACTTACTAAGAGATTATGTGCTAAAAACTCATAATTCTGCATATGAAATAAATAAGACACAGAAGATTAAATGTTATATGGTTTCTCTAAAATGAGAAACCCATAACTAAATCATTCAAAGAGCATAATAAAAACATACATGGCTTTAAATCATTCAAAGAGAATACTAAGAAGACACATGGCTGGAAATAGGGAGGCAGATTCTATGAGGTTAAGGAAGGGAACATAGGAAAGGAAGGAGAGGAGAAGATTGGGTAGGGAAATGGGGAGGAAAAGTGATCCAAATGTGTTACATGTACCAATTCCCAAAGATAAAACCAACTCTAATGCATTGCAAACATATACCAATGACAAATTCAAACTTCATACTCATAGAAGATGAGATGCATAAAGTAAAGAATTAGGAAAATAGTGTTACACATGTGCTAAGGAAATAGTGCTATATACATAACATTGCATTGTAATTAGAGTAAAAACGCAGGTATCTTTTAATATAAGAAGTTGGAAAAAACTGGATTAACATGCTATTATTTTAAATCTGTTTTTGACTTGAAAAATTAGATAATTATTGGAAGTTTATTTAAATTTATTTTTAGCTGATGCATAAAAACAAAAGGAGTATTATGTCATTTAGATATACACTGTATAATGTTTAAATGAGGTTAAGCATTATTAACTCCTGAAACACCATTTCTTTGTGATATTTTTTAGCATTCCTTATAACTTTCAAAATCCCCTTTCATGGCTACTTAAAATGTGTATTATGCTATTGTTATCTGTGGTTAAAATAATATTTTAAATTAGCATAACAGAACTCCCTGTTCTTTTATAACTGTAACTTAATGCCATTGATCAATGTTTCTTGCTAGATTTCATAGGCCCTGGTAGGTAACTATCATTCTAGTTTATTTTTCTTTTCAGAGTTGATTTTTCACTAGTACACATTTGGAGCACATATACATTATGTGTGGGAAGTCTGTAAATGTGTATAACAATCTCAATTCTTTTTCTTCCACTTTCACTCTCTTCTCTTCATCTCTTGGTCTCTTTCTCATTTGACCAAAATCTAGCCCATTGTTTCCTCTTATCCATCTTTTGTTTTCCTCTTATTTATATTTTGTGTTTCCCTTATAAGAGAAACCATGCAATATTTAAGCTTCTGTGTCTGATAATTTCACTCACTCTACAGTTTCAGGGTGTAACCATTTTTCTGTAAATGATTCATGTGTATTCCTCCTTATGCAGAGTGGGACTTCACTATGTATGAATACTTTATTTTCAATCTCCATTCATCTGTTGATAGACTTACAGTTTACTTCAGAGATCTAAGTATTATGTACTGTGCTGCTATAGACATATCACTATGCTATCACATCTTTAATTCTTTTGAGAAGATGTTTAGAAAGAAAAGAGCTGGGTTAAATGAAATTTCTATGTTTTGACTTGGGAAAATCTCTATACTGATTTCCATAATAGTTGTACTGGTTTACTTTCTCACCAACAATATAGACATGCTACATTTTCCCTCTAAGCTAACAAGTTTTTTTTGATGTCTTAATGACAGTCATTCATTCTAAGTAAGGTGGAATCTTGGTGTTATTTTAATTTGCAATTCTCTAGGGACCAGAAAAGACAAATATTTTTCCTGAATATACTAATTTCAGGGAAGACTATATTCATTTCCAATACACATTTTGGATTGAGTCATTTATGTTGGGGAACTAATACTTTTGAGATCTTTATATATTCTAGATAGTACTTCTCTGAGGAATAATTGACTATATTTTTTCCAACTCTGTAGATTGTTTCATTTTTTTGTTTTGTTTTGTTTTATTTAAAGAGAAAAAAACAGAAAAAGGGTAGAAATACTAAGAATTTCAAAAAAAAGATAAACAGTAAGAAATCACTAGTTGATAAATTACATACTGTTCTTTTAGAAATAGTTGTTCAAGTTACAAAATTAAAGCACACAAAGTCGACGCTCAAGCAGTGAGACTGCAAATAGATCTGTTCAACAATGCAACAAGAACTTAGAAATATGGTTATCAATCCTACACACTTAAATATACATGCAGTTATATCTTTTATAGCACTTCCTATTGATTTGGGGTGGCTTGTTGGGTCCCGGGAAGGGGTGGCCCAGTCCAAGCAAATTGCACCAATCTGCCCTGGGGAGGAAGCAACCAACCAAAGTCACTGTCATTCCCAGTTCAGGCTCCTCCTGCCAGATTCCAACATGTTGCCCACCTGGTCGCGCCCTTCCCATGGTGGGTGGGGGGGTCTCACTCTCAGCACTGACCGTGGGTCAATGAAGGTCCCTCCACCAGCTCCGATCTCCGTTGGGCTCACCAGCCCCTGACTTCAGCGCTGCCGTTCTTCTTGTGAGTGGCAGCGGGAACGAGTTGGGGCGGCTCTGCCTGCCGGCCTGGATTCAAGCTGGTGCAAACTTGGCGGGTCATCGGGAAAATGCTGTGTCTCGTAGTTTTTAGCTGCTTCAGTTGTAGTCCCAAAGTATTTGACAAGCTTTTTTACGTTTTAATTTCTTCCTGTGTCAGAAGGATCCATCTCCCTCTGTCCGGGTCTCTCCAGGGTGTTTTATTCTGGCATATGAGTTATTTCTCCCAGGAGGCTTTGTATTCTGTTGCTCACTGATCGGCCATCTTGTCTTCTCTCTCATTTTGTTGAGTGTTTCTTTTTCTGGCAGGACCTTTTTGATTAGAAATGATAACATTTGTTGATTTCTGGTATTATTTCTTGTGCCCCTGGTGTTCTGTTCAAAAATTTCTTGCCTATTCTGTCCACAAGCATTTTGCCCATTTTCCCTTCCAGCAAATTTTTTCTGTTTTAACATTTAGATCTTTCATCCAGGAAAACACTACCTTCAAGGAATGACATTTGTAGTTTTTCTTCCTTCTCAATTTAATTAAAGAGTTTGAGGAGTATTGATATTAGATTTTGCCTGAAGTTCTTATAGTTCAGCAGTGAATTCATCAGAATATGAGATTTTTTTTTAATACTGCTCTAATCTGAGTGCCTAATTTTTATTACTCAGGATATTTATAGCTTCTTATTTAGTTTTGCTAATTCTGATTAATCTAGGAATATATCAATTTTTTTCTGAATTCTCCAATTTTTTGGTGTACAGGTTTTCAAAATGCCAATAATCTTCAGGATTTCAGCAGTTTCTGTGACATTTAGGTCAAGAGTTTGCATAATTTAGAATTATTTTTTTCATGGCTAATTTGATAACTTTTTTCTAGTATATTAACAATCTGTAAGGCATTTCAAGTGAATTTCTTGTAACTTCTTGCATAGTCCTATTGTGAACAATAATTTATTTTATCTTGTTTACAAGCCAACAAATCACCTGTCACAGTGTTATAGATATCTACATGAGAAGTAAGACTCTTAAATCAGACAACGCAGGTTTTATTACTTACAGTGAGTAAAGAGGCATGTGTTTCATCTTTAACATCCTTTAACACCCATGACCAACATCAATGATGTGGCGAGACAGGAGGATAATGTACATACAAAGTGTTTTTGTTACAGCTGAAAAACACTGAATTTAACTGATGCAACTTTTCAGAGTGCTACTAGAAAACTTGGCTAATACTAATTTGCAATAAAACATTGTCTGTGTTATGCTGATCAGGAAACAAGTGTTTTTTCTGACTGCCTTAGTTACTTTTTACTTGTTGTTGAGATAAAATACCTAATGCTCAAAATTAGGGAAAGGTTTACTTCTTACAGTTCTTGGAGGTTTCAGTCCATACTCAGCTGGCTCCAACGCAGGGTGGCATCATGGGGCTGCCATTCATGGTGGCTACAGACAGAAAGGCACTAAGAGGAAAGAGAGAGAGACACATCTTCTTCCCACCAATACATCATATCCTGGCTCCACACCTGGGCGGGTGAAACACTTTCACCACCAATCCAAGTGCTAGACAATGAACCAATCACAAATGCTATATTTGTTTGAGTCCATAATTGCCTGAAGCTTGAGGGCCTCTGACATAAACCTTGACACTGACCAAGATTAAAAATAGCATCACTATCTTCGCATGCTTCTGTTATCCAAATATCCTGGAATAAAAACGTCCCAAAACAAAAGGTCATTTAAGACATGGAAAAATGTCTAAGACCTATGCAAAGTCATCTTTAAACAGTTAATTGTTTTAGATTATTTGCTACTTTATATTGCCAAGGAAATTTGAACATTTGTTATAAAATTTTGGGACTACTAATCAATAATTTGCAGGGAAGTGGAATTTGTGTTGGAATGTTTTGCTGGTTTTTATCAAAGATATAAATTGGAATAATCATAAAGTACACTACTAAGAAGAGAAAGAAAAATTAGAAAACATATCAATTTGGTTTCTAGTGTGTTAAGATTTTACAAATATGTGTTTGAAAGGGTAATCACTTATAAACTGTTTTTCTTAGAAAAAAATAAGTCAAAAATTCAGGTTTAATTTAAAGAAAATGCCAGTTTTGGAGAGATTAATATCTACATAATGTTTTGACTTAGAGATTTATCTGTGTATTTATTTATTTGTTTGAGAGAAATCTCAGTGTTTCATTTGAAATCCATGAACACTGTCCAATGGGAGCTTCACACTATATGATTGTTATGTTTTGTGTCTGAATGTCCCCTCAAATACTCAGGCAGTCATGGGAGCAGCCTTCTAGAGTCTATAATTGATTCAGGTCCAATGCTGTGGTTATAGATGTGACTGCTAAACCCACCCTGGTGTGGGTAGCCTACATACAATATGAAAGACAGAAAGAATCTTCTCTCATGCTCCTCCCTTTGTACTCTTGTTGCTTTTGGTATCTGCTTCCTCATGAAATGTTGTTCCTGTGCCCTGTGCCACCCTATCTGAGAGCCAGCAGATCATGGACTGAAACCTCCACAAACTGTGAACTAAATAATCCCTTCCTTCCTTAGATTTGGGCACCAAGTATTTTGTGTCAGTGATGAAAGCAAAATAACCATCAAAATGAACATATCATTTGGAAAAATAAGCACATTTCTCCCCATTGATTTCTTTATGTATACATGGCTTCCTTTGTGTTTAGTTAGAAATCAGTAATATACTTTATCTTTTAATATCACTTTGCTAAAGAACCTTGAGTAATGAAGATACTCGTTATCCTTTCTAGATTTGTATGTAACACATGGTGGATAGTCAGTTTATAAGAGGCAAAAACTAATTAGGAAAATAATGAAAAGACATAGTAGATTAGAATACAAAATTTAAATCAGACTTGATTTTTTTCTGCTATAATCTGTTTTGTTTGTCAGAAGCTCTTATAATACTTTTCTCAAATAAAATTATCTACTTACAAATAAATGTAAATTGGATGTATTTGCTGTGGGTATTCCTTATTATATTACAACCTCCTTTGTGATTAATAAGGGGTAAGTGGAAATGCAGTTTTTGTCCTTCCTGTATGATGTGGGATTCATGTGTCTTGACTGACAAGATACTATTAACTGCAGAACTCACCTGATTATTTTTAAGCTTAATCATGAGGCTACAAACCTTAAAAACATATTTTTTAGGAAGTTGGATATAGTGTTAAGATTTCTAAATGGAAGTACATTCTACTTCCCCTTTTTCTGACCCTAGGAAATTCTCACACTTTGATATAAGATCTTGGTTGTTACAGTGACTATAATTGACTGAATTTGATATGGATTAGGAAAAAATTTTATACATGAAAAGATGTGTGCCCACATAACATTCAAAAAGAAATGTTAAGTATATAAACTGAACCAAATTTAAAAGATTAATAATTATATTTATTGTGATGATAGATTAGGTTATGCCACAGTAAAAAAAACCTGATATTTCCATGCCTTGACATAAATATGTCATAACTTTTATAAAATATTTCTGCCTCTGTTGATTGCAGTTTTTTTAAAGACAGAGACATATATAAATTCACCTGTTTATACTATCACCTCTGCACAAAAAAATTAGTATTTGTGATGGTAGGGAAGGATCATAAAGAAAGACACATTGGATCATAAATGCTTCCCCTTAGAAATGGGAAAAATTATTACTGTTAATATTTCACTGGACAAAGTGAATTACATAGCTAAGAAAATATAATTCTCTCACACTGATATGTTAAGAAGTATTAGAGAGCAGTGTATATATACAGCAATTGTATGAAACTAAATTTTATTTTTTTCAAGTTATCACATCTCTAGTATATAATTTCTCTTTTATTTTTATTGCTTTAAAAAGTGGCACATTTAATTATCAATTTTATTACTATTTTTTGTATATATATATATATATATATATATATATATACATATACAACTTACATTTGTTTGTTGATCTTTATTTTAATATTCTACTGTTTTGTATATCATTTAAGATTATTAAATATATGCTAGTGCAGACTACAATAACAGTTTACCATCTTACATTTAAAGAATTAAACTGTTTTTATTTCTCTTACATGTTGTGGTAGCTAAGATTTACAATAATACAAAAAATAAATTAAGCATTAGTATTTTTCCCTAATTTTGAAAAGAATGCTTTCCATATTTTAAGTTTAATATCATGTGAGGCAGTAAGTCTTAACAGATTTTTTCAAATTAAGAAAATGTCTATGTTTTATCATGTACACCTTATATTTTACCTGTTTTCATAGGACTTACTAATATGAATATCTCATATTTGTTTTTCATAATAGTAAAAATATGAAAATATTTTCATAATAACATAAGTGTTAATACAATGTTGGTGATATTTAACTACTGTTTGGTCTTTTTTGCAAAATGTTTTCTCAATAATTTGTCTTCAAAACAGTGTGGCAGATAAATATGTAAGAAGTCCTGGCAAGGAAATATAAGGCAACCCCATTTCCAAAGATCAATGGAAGCAGTCTGTGGTCTTTTGAGCCTTCATTATTTTCAGTGAGCTAGTGAATCACTCCAATTTACTAAAGATTACTAGAAATTTTGCTCTTTTGTCCAGTCATGGCCATGTCAGTTTCTAATACTTAGAAGCTTAGAGGCATGTGGTCAGGCACAATACCCAATAGCACTGCCTAAAACCACACAGTACTGTGGTTCATTGTTTATGTAGAAGGCACAGCAGTCTCCTGAGACTCTGGTTATCTTGTTAAATCCATAGTGATTGAATCCTCTTTCCTCACAAAAGAAATGTATTGGACCTCACATTATACTGCAATTTGAATTATTTTGTTTCAACTCATCCTTAAATTTCTCAACTTTCTTTCCACTTTTGACGTTTGACCTCAGTTATTTGCAAGACTTTTGTATTACTTCTACTTATGAAAAATTGGTCCATTTCTGCCAATTTTTTTACATTTTTGTACTCATTTTATTATGTCTGCTTGCTTTTTTATCAGAAAAGATACATCAATGACAAGATTTACTTTATTTCTTTGTGTCTGTTTTTCTTCCCACTCAAATTATTATGGCCTGCAACAACAAATATATATATACACTTACTACTCTTTGCATTTACAATTTAGACTGATCTCAACACTCTGGGATAGTAGGTGGACTTAGAAAAAAACTATATTGTCTGACATTTGCAGGCAGAATTTTGTCTTTCAAAAAGAAAAATTATGAGACTGAAATAGTGTAGTAAAAAGAACTTAAGGTCCTAAACCACACTTTTTTTTTTTCACCTTGTTATATTCTCAATAGAAACGAAAACAGCAGAACATTGGTATAGAAAGGCTGGGCTTTGTTCTCAATTACAAATTTAGAAAACCTCATTCATCTTGCTTTGCTAAATCAAAGGCCTCTTCTTCACTTCTTACTCCCTCTACTCATTGCTCAGTGACTATCGTCAGTGTTTGAACAGAGGATTCTAGCGACACATCTGCATTCTACTACTTAGCACACCAGACTTTTCCAGACCAATCTGCCTTAAAATTCAGGCTCCCAGAACACTTTAAATTGAATGTAAGTGAATGTAACAAAATAAAAACATGTGAAGATAGAGACTATCTTAAAATAAAACATGTTGGTGAAAATAGTAACTAAGGCAACAGCAGTAATGGGAGAAATGCTCAGTACAAGCTGCAGATGGCCATCCTAAATAAATATTCCAATTTTCTGCAACTGATTATGCTGCAGCACATCCGGAGGGAACGAATTGACTGATAACAACCAATCACAATAAAGCATGTCTGCCATACTCTGGGATGTTGTTATGTATTATGTCAACCCAAATCTGACAACTCTTCCCGTCATTTATATATGCCACTAAGAAGAGATGCATCAAGAATAGCAATTTACTGCAATGCTCAGTGTACGAGTTTTCTCCTGGATTTTAATGTCCATGAAAGCAGATTCTGTACCGATTAAACCCTGATGTCCTAGCAGGCGACAATATTTGGTGGCAGAATCTCGATATAGTGAAAAATCAAGAAATTAGCATACATGTAATTTTGGATTTGGAATTATTATATTAACTACTAAATTGTGTGAAGATATACAGCAACCATTTTTTCCCTCTGGGTCTCAGATTCTATTATGAAAATGAGAAAGTTCATATCAATACATTTTCAATTATTTTTAGGAAATTTTCAACAATATCTATTCTGAAAGAGACATGTAATTTAAAGTGGTGGATTAAGCATTATCTTTTATATATGACCAGTTTCCCACTCACAGCAGCTAATATAACTAAATGTTTCAGTTAACAGTGATCAGATTATATATTGCATTGGGGAGATCATACCATTTGAAGGTTATAGTGTTATATGTCAGTCAGACTGACCAAATTCAAGCCTTTTTTTAAACTCTACTTAGACAGGTTATTAAGTATAATTGTACCTCATTTTCTCATCTGTAAAAGAAAGAAAAAAGATGCTTATTGTCATGGTGAAAAACAACATTGTTACCAGCTCAGTCAAAAAACAGTGATTGCAAAGTAAGCGAAAGACTGAAATAAACCATGAATTTTTTTTATGTTGTGCTTTTTAACCGTAAAATAAAATAGAATATGTTAAATGATTTTATCTATGTAGCAGATTACATTTATAGTAATTGATAAAATAAACATTTAAAGAATGTCATAAACTGAAGTTTGCATTTTCAGTGAAAGCAACCTACTCTTACAAACTCAACAGAAGCTATGTCATTTCTGAAGAAAAAGTTTGATATTTTTTTTTGTGTGTGTGTGTGTGCCAGGGATTGAACTCACAGCCTTGTGCTTGGTAGGCAGGCGCTGTGCTGCTGAGCTACATCCCCTGCCAAAAGTTTGATTCTTGATTTGAACTGAGTTGACCCAGTACTCCTAGATATCCTGCTCTTCCCCTTCTATACAGAATAGTAGAAGACATATTATGATAATGAGGCATTTGAAAAAGAAGCTCTGCATTGTCAGATGCACCCTATTCATTCAGAACTGCCCAGTATTGACTTTCACTGATATTTGTGGCCTGAGGATCAGTCTAGTTGCATATAGTCTTCATGTGAAATATGAAGCTACAGGCAGGTATTGACCAAATCTGGGGAGACAGCGGAGGATATAATGCTCTTTTTGAAGTGCCCCCAGCATGTTCAATTTAATCACACCCTCACACCTTCTTACACTAAATGGTTGAACTTGCATACTTTTTAGGTTGTAATTTTTCCTTAGTAAATATTTGCTTTGTGATTTGACCTTGTTTTCCTCAATAGGTCTCACTTTCATAGCTATATTTCATTTTGCATTTCTTTGCATTTCTTTAAGCTTTGACTATTGTTCTTCCCAAGCCAAGGCCATTTGAAATTCGGAAGAAAAAATCACCACTTGTCTTTCAAGTCCTGGGCTCTTTAAAGTAAGGATTTTAATTCACTCTTTCCTTTTCATATTATCTAAAAAGTCTACTTTAAAAAAAAACTCAAAAGGCTGAAGTTGTTTTCTGTAATTCCTTGCTCATGTTCTGGGAGAAAGGAAGGCAATAGCTGCCACCACCTAAGTGACAATGTCAGAGTTACAGAACTGATTGCGGTTACAGACTAGAGGAGCAATGGGCAGAAGGGGTTAGTCCTGGAGTCTTATCACAGAGTGTCATGAGATAACTCGGATGTAGTATATGTTTTTAAATAAGCTAGGAAAAAATAAATTGGAGCGATTTCAATAAAAATGATAAATATTGGAGTAAAATGAAATTATTTAGCCTGGTAGGAAAGACTACCAAGACTGTAGAGAAAGGACTACAAAGTGAAGCAAAAAACAAACAAAAAAATTACTGTCTGACTACATCCATTACATGAAAAGTATTAGTTCAAAGACAAGCCTATAGGTGTAATATGAAATTTCTCTAAGAGAGATTTTGGTGACAATTTTAAGGTCAATTGCAGACCACAGTGGCTGATGTCAGGACAGAAGTGTGAGAATCTCCTGAACATCAGCAGTTTTTCTCTGTTCTGTTATTCCTACCATTTATTTCCAAAAGACTTTTAAAAACATTTTTAAAGAACTGGAGAAAGAAAAAAATTCCTGTATCTTTAGCCAGTGATGAAATTGTGCTAGAAAACTTGTGTTTCCACCTTAAACTTCCCCAACATGAACTAGGACTTCAGAGACTTCAATAGAACTCACATCGTTATTTAATGAAGCTTAGGTTTTTTTTATCTAGAAAGTTTCTTCTTTGAATATTCTTTCTCTTTTTCTTTCTTTTTTTTTGCATAATGTTATCATTGCATTACAATATCATCTACAGGATTGTTAGCTGTTCTGAAAAAATACAGATAAGTTGTTATTCTTTTCTTATTTTTGTTATGGAAAACCCAGGATAAAGATGATTACAAGATTACTTTAAACTCTACTGGAAGGCTTATAAGTAAGGTTCAAGGCTAAATATTTCCTTGACGTCCAGAGAAATAGTGAAGGCCTCAAAATGCCCAAATTCAAGATCCACTCTTTATTCTCTCCCTGTGGGTAAGGCGCTCTAGCCAAGCAATACTTTTATGAAACAGTCTGGATACAGTTTCTTCTCATCGTTGGCAGGCAGATGAGTTCCATTTCAGCCCATGAAATCACTTTGATAAACCAGTCTCAATTCCTCATCAGGGCCAGGGCCACCTTGATGTACCAAGCCAGTCTTTCTGGTTGTTTGCTCTGTTCCCTGGTGCAAGCATGTGTGTTTCTGCCTCCCATGTGGAGTTCTCTAAGTTAGAAGTACACGTGACTTATAGACATCTGTGAATCCTTACCTGACAAATTCATGTTGTGTATCAGACTATTCCAATAATCCCACAGCAAGGGTATCTTCTGCATCAGTGGGGTAAACATAAGATGCCGACAGTTACTTAGACACTGAGGGAAGTATTTTAGTCCTGCTAATATTTAACCTTCTAACAGTCTTCCCGTATTGCTGCAATTAGTTTTCCTTCACAAGTGAAGAATCATCTCTGTGGTCACAAAGCAAGTGATGTTTAAATCTGGGTGTTATTCTAAATTCTACATTATTTTCAACCCCTCACATTATTTCTGCTGAAGACAAGTTTATTTTGTCTAAAGATGCAAGGGAGTATATTACAATAAAATTCTCACAAAACACAAAACCCTTCATGCTTGAAACAGACAAGCAATTATGCAAGTTTTTTGGTTGTCACTGAAAATTCCAAGTAAAAACTTACTGAGGTATATATTAAAATTAAAATAATTAGTGTAATGATGCTAGACTGTTTGAAGTGTGTGACATTCATTGGTGTGGTCCTCTAGTATTAAAGACTGATGTACAAAAATATATTTAAATCACTGAGACTTTTTAGCTTTAGCTTTCTTCCTTTTTCGTCAGTCTTGAGTAGTTCTCCAACAGTCTTACTCCAGTTGCCCTCACTTGTGTTCATTCAAGCATGATCACTTGTTGGTAAACTTGAGTGGAAGTTCCAGAGGATGGATTCTAATGGGATGCTAAGATTTATGTACTAGACTGGTTAATTCTTATGCTTTCCATAAAAATACTAGGATCCCATTTTCTTCTCTTTTTCTATGAATTTGACCATTTTAGACCCTTCATCAAAGTGAAGTCTTGCAGTGTTTTGTCTTACATGACTACTTTATTTCACTCAACATAATTTCACTTAGGTTCATTCAAAAGTATTTTAGGGGACTGGGGATATAGCTCAGTGGCATAAGCAGGTCATGAGTTCAACCCCTGGTATGAAAAGAAAAGGAAACCCACAAAGAAAAAGTATTGATTTTTTTCTCTCTTTTTAAGATTTAGTAAAAGTGTGTGTGTGTGTGTATGTGTGTGTGTGTGTGTGTATTTATCCATTCATTTGAGGTTGTTTCCTTATTTGGGCTACTATTAAAATACAAGGAAGGAACAGGAAGATGAAGATATTTCCTCTATATCCTGATTTCAATTCATAAATACAGAAGTGGAGTTGGGATCGTTGGACTCCCTGTCATTTGTATTTTTAACATCATGAATGCTCTCAGAAAACATGCCACAAGGGCTGCTCCATTTTATGTTCCTGTCAATATGGGATCAGGGATCTGATGCGTCCATCCCAACAACTACACTTGTTGCCTCTCTGGTTTTTGATAGCAATCATCCTAAGCAGTGGGAGGGCACAGATCACTGTGATTTTGACCACATTTCCCTCATGAATTTGAGCAACTTTCCATGAATTTGTTGCATATTGAATACTTGCACATCACATTTGAAGAAATGTGCCTTCTTATATTTCTCCTATGTTAATCATGTTATTTTAACTTTGTTCAGCAAAAGGATGATTTAAAAATGTCTATCCCATCCCATAGATTCCCTAGTCATGTTATTGTTTACAATCTTTTTAGTTGGGTACAATCCCACTTGCTTATTTTCAGTTTTGTTACTTGTGGCTTTGGTGTCAAATCCAAGCAGTCATTGCCAAGACCAATGTCATGAAGTTTTTCTACTTACATGAGGAGTTTAAAACAGACAAATTCATAGATTCAGAGAACAGTGGTGGTTGCCAAGAGATGAGGGAAGGAGCAAATGGGAAATCATTGCTTAATGGCTATAAAGCTATGGTTAAGTAGGAAAAATAATTTCTAGAAATATGTTTTACAGTGTAAAACATTTATCAAAATAGTATTGCAAGCTCTAAAACACAATAGAATGATATATGTTAAGTGATTTCCTTTATTTAAAGTATTTGTCTTTCAAAACACATGCAAACAAAATATATAAACACAGAAGAACATACAGAAGTGTACGGATGTGAAGCACATGCTTATACTTGGATGTGCTGATGGTGTCACAAATGTGTACCTATGTCCAAATTCCTGTATGTGTGCACATTAAATATGTGTAGGGTTTGTGTTACCATTAAGGTTGAATGAAGCTTAGAAATGCATGCTATGAAAACAGACATAAAATTATCACAGGAAATGATTTACCTCTATTTCTAAAACCTATAGTGTTTCTTTTAGGAGTTCAAGTCAAAAGGGGACATGGTCTGGGACATTTTTGTTTACCCTGCTGCTTCTATTTAAGGATGGGCAGAGTATATATGATCCACTCTCTATGTTTAACTTGTTTCATGACTCATTATCACAGTGATAAGGCAGTGAGGGTCTGATATGTGACAGACACTGCATTAATTGCTGTATGTACATAGATCATCATAATTCTGCATTTAATTGCATCCTCATAATAATTATTCCTAGGTATATATGAAGAAATCAATGCTTAGATATATAAGAATATGATTAGTAAAAGGAAGAACTAGAAGGCAAATGCCAATCTGACTCCACAGTCTATTTTTGGCTTATATCATTGGATTGAATGGTTTGGAAACACCATACTTGTTTTGAAGGCAAAAGCTGCTCAGGAACATGTTTTTGATAAAAGCAGATCTACTCTCTGGTTTGCTTTCTGCCTACTTGCTTCCTAAAAAATATACTTTTCATTGTTCAAAGCTTCAGAGAAAACCACTTTTCCATAAAGTGCCCATTATAGCGTGTCAGTGAATGTGTGATAACATGTGTAATTTATCTCAAGGGGGTATGTAATTAGAAAATTAACCTTTTACTTTTCTCCTGCTAATCAGTTGTAGAAAATGATGGAAGAATAACACATTAGCAACCGTGTCTACTGTGCTTTTAATTTCTGTTATGAGATACAAACAAAATGCTCAAAGACAAGATGCAGAATGTATTAAGCAGAAATGACTTTTCGTACATATAGAACGCTCTACTTTTCAATTCTTTTATCTGCTTTAGAAAAGTGCCCTAAAATTATCTCTTTGAGGATATCATTTTACTCAAGGAAGAACATGTGTAATTCTACCTGTAAATTGACCCTTACAAATTAACACACATGACGTTTATCAATATAAGGTGATGTGGAATTAGGAGACCAGGGCTGGTACAAACTGGCTAATTCTCGAGGTGGGAATCTGTGAAAATCATACAGAACTAGGGGACAGGGACAGAACACAGGACCCTGGATGATACCACAGCTCCTGTGCACTGAACATTGGACATGATCTTATTTTCAATTCTGCATTTACATCTGATGGAAAGTTGAGTGAGTATTTCCATGAGGCAATTTAAATCTGGCCTCAGACCAAGTGACTTCTTTTTTTTTTTTTTTTTTTTCTGGTACTGGGGACCGAACTCAGGGCCTCACACTTGCCAAGAAGCCACTTGTACCGCTCAGCTAAACTCTCAGTTCCCAAGTGACTTCTCGTTAAGACAAACATCCCAATGATTTATTTGGGACAGAGAAGCCAATCCAGGAATTTTCTGTGCAAATACTTCTTCCCTTGATCCTCAGGGACCCTGTTCAGTCTGGCCACTGGGCCGCTCTCACTCTGCAGAGTGTACTTCTTTCCTACCTCCACTAAATAAATACACATGCTCAATGACTTTTCAACGTCTTGTCCAGTTCGTAGTACATGAACTGGAAAAAACACACGGGGGACCCACCCTCTGGTAACAATTCTTGGCTAACGCAGCCAGGAGATTGGATCCCTTAGGGGAAATACTTTTTTTATCCCGTTTTCCTGTTTCTTCCCTTCTAAATCTTGCTAGATCCCCTCCCCTTTTCTAACAAAACTCAGGTAATTTCAGAACATGAACCTGACAGCCTGAGTGAAACAAACAGAACAGAAAACAAAGGTCTTCCTAACCATCTGTGAGTGCTCAGAAGTGGAACTGGAGTCTTTTAGTTAAGAGCCAACAGACCCACCTTTGCACTTGGAAGTTTCCAAGCTTTTTTCATTTTTTTTTTAATGCTGAGAAATAGACTTCTATTTCTATTGCTCTAAAAGTAATAAATAATAGTAATGATAAATAACAGTCTTTTACAGGAAGATGCTGTTACTCGCTTAGTTATACAGAGCCATGAGATACTCCTGCCTGGTCTATAGGGAATCACATTACTCCACAGGGCATGAGGAAAAGGATTAAGGAAAAAATGAGGCATTGATGCCTCTTGCTTTTCCAGGGAGATACAGTGGTGGACTGGATTTTCCAAGAGGCTTCCCCAGAGCTCAGCAGGACTCCATCCTTCTTTGGGAAAACTTTGAGAAAGACCCCAGACATAGTCTTCCCTTTCTCCTCTCCAGAAGCAGTGTGAGGCATAATGGGAAATGTAGGACCGATGAGTGAGGCAGGATATTACCTCATTATTACACTTTAGTATGACTAGAAAATGGCAAGAAGTGGTTACAAAAAGGCAGCCTTGGTTAAAATGCTGTACTCCAGTTGGATCTTTCTTGCGAGGGAAGTGGTCTGGAATCCCTTCTTTCAGGCTTTTATATCTCTTTATCAGAAACCATCCCTCTGCAAAGGCCCAAGATGTATAGTGCTTAAAGAAAGCTCCAGAAAAGAGATTCATACAATTGATCCCCTCATTAGCTCTCCACCTGTGTCTCAGGGGATACTGTCTTCCCTGTCTGTTGAACAAAAGAAACCACATTGGGAGATCTCCCTAACCTCCTCCTTATGATCCTCAGACCTACCTTCTCAAGGTGACTATAAGAAACTTTTTCAGCCACTAGCTGCCCAGAGAGATTCTGTACTCCTCAGTTCCCTTCTTATATACCCTACAACTCTAAGCCCTGTAGGACATACTCAGAGTAGAGTTTCCTTCTCTTCCAGCTCACAGCCCAGCCTGGCTCTAACAGAGGTCTTGGAAGTAGATGATATTTATTACTTGAGTTCAAATTTCTTCTTCAATATCAGATATTCAACGGTGCAAATAATATTTAGGCCAACTTCCAGGAGATCCTAGCAGATGTGCAGGTGTGCAGGTGTGCAGGTGGGATTCAGACCTTGCTGTTACTTTTGACTTTACATGGTGAGATGACCAAATCATGATCAGGTTCCTTAATCCTGATGAAGAACAAAGAATCTTAGAAGAGATTAAGAAATATGCAGGAGAGTGGTATGCTGCAAGGAGAGAAGAGAAGAAAAGAGAAGAGAAGAGAAGAGAAGAGAAGAGAAGAGAAGAGAAGAGAAGAGAAGAGAAGAGGTCACTCCAGAGATGTTAATGTTTGTCTAGTAGAACAAAATGAGGACTCTAACACTGCATTTAGATTAGACCTGAAGTCTAAAATGATGACTGCTCTATTATGGGAATAAAAGCATGCATTAGGAAACCTATTAATTATGAAAAGATGAGAGACATTTCACTGAGCAAAGAGGAAAGTCCAACCATCTTTCATAGCCCACTAGAAGCAGCTTTCCTCATAAATGTAAAGAAATTTAGATCCAATTTGTCAAGGAGACAGGCACCAGTGGAATAACATTTCATTGGTCAATAAGCCGCAGATATTCAGCCAATAGGACAAAAACTTCAGATGGATTCCCAGACCTCTTTGAGCCAATTGCCGGACACAACCTTTTCTGTGTTCATCAGTCAGGATTTGGAAGAACTGAGAACAAAGACAGGCCAAAATTATGGCATTAGTAGTAGGCAGCACTCTAACAGCAACCATGTCATCTAAAGGAAAACACAAAGTCAATGAAGGAAAGACTTCTCATTTTAATTCAAGGAAAGAGGACACTGGGCATGCAACCATACCAGGCATGACTTGTGTGTCACTGACCTGTATCGCTGGAAAATTGACTGTTCTCACTACCAGAAAGGGCTAGGTCAGCCAAAACATTAGTTATCTTCTCTGACAGAGGGGATCAAAGAGGTCCAGTGCAAACTATAATGGCTCATCAATACCATACACATTCCTATCTCCTGTGAGGAATCCTAAGTGACTCCAGATGTCCTGGGAAAGCAGATTAAGTTCCTTGTACATACAAAAGTGGCACCCTCTGCCTCAAATTTCTTTTCTTAAAAAGCCTCCTCGGCATCTATAACCATAATTGGGGTCCAGGGGAGCACTAATCAGGGCTTCTTTAGGGCTGTTTGGACATATCAATTCAGAATCAAATGTCCAATCATGAGTTTGCAATGTTCCCAGAGTATCCAAATTCCTTACTAGGAAGAAATTTACCAATAAAATTGGGGGAAGTTTTCCATTTCTGGCAAAGGCTGTCAGAATAAAGCACCATCTCCATCCTGCATCAAGAACTCAGTCTTCTGAAACAGCAGGAAAAACAACAAACAACAAAAACAACAAATAACTAGGACCTAAAGCAAATTCTGACCAAACTTTGCCAAGAAACTTTTGCATCTTGGCTCCAAGTATTGCCAAAAGTGCTCATGAGTTTTCAAAGTATCCTACAAATTGGGATAAATATGAGTCCATTCAGAAAGCTTTAGGAGTAACCTTTTCGATATGCTGATACGAGAGAGGAGGTTTATTTGGGATTCCAGTTTCAGAAGTTTCACTCTGCGGTTGGCTGGCTTCAGAGCCAGAGCATCACAGCAGAAGGTCGTGGTGGAACAAAGCTGATCATTCTGTGGTACCTAAAAGGCAGAGATATACTCTCCCAAGGAACCCCCTCAGTGACTTGTCTCTTCCACGTGGGTCCCACTTTCTATCAGCACATTCCGCAGTGAATATTATTGGATTAATTCACTGGCAAATGATGACATATTCATGATCTAATCACTTTTCCTAAGTCACTTGACCCAGGCAAACTAGAGACTAAAATTATCTGCCACAGTTACTGATGTTGTACATTTTTCCATTCAGCTCTTTGCTCTTTGTTTGCCCTCCTTTGAGAAATAGTCGCTCAAAACTTTAGCCCACTTGTGCCTGTTTATTCTGCTTTTGTTTCTGAGACAGGGTTTCACTCTATAGTTCAGACTGGTCTTGAATGGACTGTGTAGCTAGACTGGCCTCAGATCCTCAGGTGCTTTCCTGCCTCGACTTCCCAAGTGCTCACATGAAAGGCCTGCAATACCTTGCCAGGCCTTTAGCCCATTTTTAAACCTGACTTTTGTCTTGTGATTTTTTGTTTGAGTTTCTGATCAATTTT
Organism: Hydrochoerus hydrochaeris; assembly: GCA_004027455.1. Classification (NCBI taxonomy): domain Eukaryota; kingdom Metazoa; phylum Chordata; class Mammalia; order Rodentia; family Hydrochaeridae; genus Hydrochoerus; species Hydrochoerus hydrochaeris. The sequence goes on from PVLA01002166.1 coordinate 206,343, forward strand.
GGCCATTCACTCCTTGACACATGTATAGACACAAATCTTTGCTCACCTTTTACTTGGGAGAGCTGTTAATTTTTTTTTCTTTGCTATGTTGATTTTTGTTTTATGTCATCTCACTTATCAAATGTTGTTTTTGTTTCCTGTATTTCTGGGAACATATCTTAAAAAAGGTCCAAGTGTTGGAGTATTTCCTCTGTGTTTTGATCTAGTACATTATGGTCACGAATCTTTGTCTTACATTTATGTCTGTACTGTGGTTAGAGTTCATCTGGTGAGAGATACGTGGGACAGTATATGGATACCCTATTTTCCTGGCAACAGTTGCTGAAGAGACAATTTTGCATTATGTGATCCTTTGTCAAAAATTAGTGAATTACAATTAGGGGGGATTGTTTCTAGGCTGTTCATTCTGCTCCAATGCTCTCTCTGTCTGTTTTATGCCAGTGTCATGCTGTTTTAGTTAAAATAGCCTCGCATTATATTTTGAAGTCAGATGGTGCCATCTCAAGCTTTGCGCTTTTTGCTCAATATTGCTTTGGCTATTTAGGGAATTGATTTTTTTTTCTATTTCTGTGAACATTATTAGCATTGATTCTTATTTTGCTTATTGGAAATAACAAAGAGTTCCAATCTTTCCTAACACTAAATAATTTTATGTAGAATCTGGGTCTTTTGTTTCAAAATTTGATTGAGGGTTTAGGGTTAGATATTATTTCTATACAAAGGTCTAGAAAATTTATTTGAGTTGAAAAAAACTTGTCATAACATTTTCCACTAAATATGTCTATGAAAAAGGTTGCCACAAGTCAAATAATAGAGTTTGAATGGTTAGACATGTGTTCTATTTTATGGCCACACATTGAAAGCATATATGTCCTATGGAAAATGATAGAAGTAAGATTTGCTAATCTTCCAGAAAATCAAGAATCAGAAATAGCAAATGTACAAGAAGATTCTTTGAGGTCCTTTGAGGTCTTTGAGAAAAACTCAGACTTGCACCCAAAATCTTAGCGCTGTTTGCCATATATCTTATTTTTTTCTGGGTAGTGGAAATGTAGGTGATTATTTTCTTTTTTTTAAAATATTTTTTTAAAATTTTATTTAAAGAGGAAAAGAACAAAACAGAAAAATGGGTAGGAACAATACAGAATTTCAGAAAAAATATAAACGGTAAGAAATCACTAGTTACATATTACATATAAATTACATATTCTCTTCTTAGACATAGTTGTTTAACTTACAAAATTAAAGCATGCAAAGTGGACATTCAAACAGTGAGGCTTTAAAGAAGTTCAATGATCCAATAACAACTTAGCAACATGGTTATCAATCTTGCACACTTAAACATAAATGCAATTACATCCTTTAGAGCACTTTCTTTTCTTCCTTTTACTTTTTAAGTCCATTATCTGTTTAGTTATATTCTGTTTCAGGTTGCTCAGTACCTTACTGAATTGTTTTGTTGTTGTTATTTAGTTTTTAATCAATTATATTATTCTGTTGCTTTGTTTTTGAGTTTCTCCTCATCCATGCCCTATCGATCAGCTTTGGTATAGTAGAGAGGTTTTTGGAGGCATTGCCATATATCTTGACAAAGGAAAATATATGAAGTTTCAGTTTAGGAATTAGAAGAACAGAGAAAGTGGAAAACTTGTTTTTTCTGAATGTGGAATGACATAAATGTTAGAAGAAGGGTCAATTTTCAGTAATATAAAGACATGAATCTATTTCCTTGAACAGATTAATGGAGTAGTAATCAGTGAAGGAAGAGATTCCAGGTAGAGATAGGGAAGGATACACGTAAAATAAGAACATTTTCATCTATAGACAAGTAGTTCATAAAAACAAATGTAGCCCTAAATTGTGCTCTTCTACTTTTGTCTTCCCTGAAGAACAATTTGGGTCCATGTTAACCTATGTATTTTCATAAGAAAAAATAAATCAGATAGCACTAAAGACACTGACTCACAACTTTCAGAAGTCTTTAGGCACATTCAAGCTTCTCTTAAGCATTGTGAGCTAGGGGTGATGGCTCATGCCTCTAACCCCACCACTTGGGAGGCTGAGACAGGAAGATCACTTTTAGTTGGAAGCCAACCTAGGCTACAAAGTGATTTTAAGTCCAGTCTGAACTGCATATATATATATATATATATATTAAAAAGGAAACAGTTGTGAAATACATATGGAAACAGACATTATGTGGGAAAAATATTTTAATGCCTCTCAAACTTTTTTTTTATAATTCAGTCCATTATTGAAGAAGAAAAGTTATGTGTCAAAATACCTCAGATTCTATGATAGTGATGACAAGTATTGTTTCCAAAAGCACAAATGTAAATGCTATGAAACATGAGCCGATAGTGTGAAGGTATCACATTGAGCATAGTCTCATAACGTGTCTCAATATGCTCACAAGAAAATCTGTGAGTGAGCCGAGGAGGAAGATGGAGTACTCCAGGAAGGGAAAAAGGCACGTGAAATTACAGCCTAGGTGCATTAGCATATGGTGTATTAGAGAAATCCGGGACCAACTTAAAGATCAAAGGAAGTCCACTGATGCTGGAAAGTAGAAAGCAACCATAGAAGTACATGAAAAGAAGCAAAAAAAAAAAAAAAAGTCATGAAACGGAGTCTTTTAAGAAATTCTTTTTTTAAATTCAATACTAAGCTACTGGAATATTTAAACAAGCTACGGGATGATATTTGTGGTTTAGAAATCTCACTCTGCAATCAGAAAACATAGCCTGGAAAGTTGCTCATCTAAAACTGAGGAACTGGTGCAGGTGAGAAGTTCTGTCCTGAGCACAGTTGGATATATAAACATAAGCAAATCTGGAGGAACTTATATAGTACAGTGCTAATGGTGTAATAAATGCATAGTGTGACAAAGAGATTGAAAAGACCATAGCTTTCTGGCTCGTGTATCCGAATGTTTGCCTGTGCCATTCAAGAGATAAACATCGCTGACATTGCATCTCATTTGATGTGCAAATATAGCATTTATTTTGGGGAAAATAATGTCAATGTGTCCATGAAACATCCAAGCAGAGGTGAAAAATAAATAGAATGAAGGATATGTTTGTTTTGCCATGTATCTTACTATGAATGGTATTTAAAGCCAACTGTGAATTAGACTGCTTAAAGAAAAAGTACGGTGAAAGAAAACAAGAAAGCCTAGGTCTCAGTGGTAACTCATTTTAACCAGCTATTAGCAGAGAGGAAAAAGACAGTATTGATAATTATGAAATGCAAAGTATGAGTTTTTAAAAGCAGACTTACCAGTGATACTAAATAGAAGTGAGAACTCAACAAGATGAAGATCAAAAGAAAATAAACTTGATTTACAGGAAAATATTCCCACAGGTAGAGACAGTTGTAGTCTGGTACCTGAGAGTGGGGTGAGATAGTAAATACAATGCAGATTTTTAAAGTTTAGAGTGAAACAGGGAAGTACAAGAATGGTGCTGACTCAGATGAATGCATGGCAAAACCCCCTGAAGAACAAGTATAAAATGGAGACAAGTTGAATATGTAGGGAACACTGGATAATTATTACTGTAAAGACCGTCAAGAGAGAAAGAATGGACTCCATGCAATGGACTTTACACATGAGAAATTGATGTATTGAGATAAACAAGAGAATTGGAGAAATCAGGAGTTTTTTAAAGCTATGATAGTATAAAATGGCTGTAGATTGTTAGAGAGCAAATAGACCCAAGAAATACAGAAGAGCTGCTGAGCGTCATTGAGATTGCATTTGTGCTTGATAAGCAAAACTCTAAAGTGGAACCAATCTGCGCTTTTGTGTGACATTCTCCTTCCCAGTGGAGCATGGTTATTTTGGTTCTGAATGTAATAGAGAGAGAATAGAAAAGATAGACTTACCTACCTGCAGTCTTGCCGAATATGAAAAATCAAAAGGGTTACAGATGCAATAAAGTGTGCTACCAACAACAGTAAAACTGAAATGATGCACTCCAAACTTTCTTTTGAATAAGGAAGAAAATGATGTTGTTTCAAACAAGTGCAGCTGTTTCCACCTGTGGGCATGCAATGTTTGTTGCAGGCATGGAAATTATGGTGTAATCTCCAGACTAAAATCCAGAAAAGAAAACTGAACTGGTGTCCACCCTTTTGTTTATAAATCATGGGATCTTCACTGGTCTGATTAAGGTTGGAATGGTTAAATGTGCTCACATTACTTTTTAACCTGTATTCTACTCCATACTCACATTTTGAAGTGGCCATTCATCCAAATCCACTTGGGTTGTCTGGGTTAAATCTGGCAGGTATTTGTAGCAACATCTGAAGGCTGGGCCCAGACTATGCAGGTATTTATTCCAATACTTTCATTTTGAAGATGATACACTGAAATCCCAACAAATGAAATAACAAGCAAGACCATAGTATAATTAATAGAGTTATGACACTTGCTCATATATTTTGAACTGCAATCTGTAGTACCAGCTACAGACTTCATCAGTGGTATAATGTTTCAGTTTAGCTCTGGGGTTTAGCATAGCTGGCTAAGGGCCCACCCTGGTAACCGTGAGGTTGTGAGTTTGATCCCAGATTGAAAAAAAAAGTTTCAATTTATTACATTGGTATCACAGAAGAAAGTCCAGTCAAAGTAACTTTAAGTAAATTAATCTTTAGTAGTTTTCAGGGACTGACGTATCTTTGGCACAGAGCACAGCTATTCGATGAAATGATTTTCTAAATATCCTTATTGAAGAAACCACCCTTTCACTGGTTTGTAAAATATTACAAACTGATATTTATATCATTTTAAGGAATCACTTGTGACACATGTAAATTTCCTGCACAAAGAAATACAAAGAATATCACCTTGTAAGAGGACAAATGAAATAATCTAAACTGATGAGACAACAGTGCATAAATAGAAGTGATAAAGTTATTTTCACACATTTCAATAACATGGTTGGTTTCACTGGGACAGGTAGAAATAATTAAAAAGTTAAAAACATTAATTATTAGAAGATAATTAGACAAACTATAATATTTGTGTTAAGTAGGCATGCAAACAATAAAGCAAATAAATAAAATCTAAAGGAAAAAATTGCAAATAGCAAATCTGTCTTTGTTTAACCAAGTGGTTTTTAAATTGTAGACAATGGTGAAGTATACGTACTTTACAGACTTTGATTTAGTAAAGTGCAATAGTTGATAAAAATGATTAAATTCACAAACATAAAATTTACACTTTAGGGTTTTCTAAGGAGTTACACACAAAAGATGATGAAAAAAAAGAAACTGGTAAATATAAAGGAAAATGTGACAGTAATGCCATGCTGTGAGACAGCCGAGTGTTAATTTATGACACAAATAAGCTCGTATTGTTCAAGTTGATAGAAAAGGAAAGGGAGATAACAGCAAAGTTTGAAAAGCAAGTAAAATATAGAATATTGACAATTTTTATAGATGAGATGAAAATACATCTGTACTATAGAGCATTGTGGAATGACATTCACTTTTTTTTCATTTTATCTTCTATAATTTACTATGATCTACTCAATTTTTGTTTTGGTTTTATGTAGATTTAAGGTTTTTTTTTCACTATAAAAAATTTCTAAAATGCTTTACAGGAGATTAAAGTTACTTCCCAAATGTGTGGAGAACTGTATGAGGTTATTTTAGTAGAGATTTCATTTGAAGAGTAGAAAACTCCAACTGTAAGTAGTAAGTTTATCTTAAATAAGATAAAGACAACATCCTTGGTCAGAGATTCTTATCACCAGTACATACAATGGATCCTCTGTGACCAACACTCACTTACCCATCCAAGGTTTTGTGCATTATACTTATGTGCCTAAGATCATTTCTTCTGAATGTACAATCATTAGAATATTTTAAAAAAGAATACTGTAATTTCTATTTAAATGACTTGCTCTATTAGAAACATTGGGCTGATATGTATTATTCATAAAATTAATTTCATTGGCACCGATAGCATAAAATTTACATATACTCTACTATCCACATGTCAAAAGATTAATTGTTGGCAGTCCACATTTTCATGTCACTCATGATGAATTTCTTTTGACCACACTCAGGTGCCCTGGTCATGATTGATGTCATTTTAATAGCTGGCTAAGATTATCTGCCAAGGCTGATACAACAATTAAAGATGTATCATGAACTCTACTCCTGTATATACTACAGTATCTACAGAACTACACTATTTAAATGCTGTATGATAATCTACTTGTGAGTCAAGAATCTTCTTATAATAAGAAATGCATTTAATCATACAGTTCCCTAAAAGCGAGGAAGAATTTCTTTTCCAGTTTCTAATTTGTGAGAAGCAACATCCCTGAATAAATTTATTTTAACTAAAATATTTACCGAGCTTGTATAGTTCACTATTGATTTTGTTCATTCATTTTCTCAGGTGCCTACAATGATGTTTTATACCTTGTAAATGTTCAATAAATTCTTGTTAAATAAACAGATGAATTATATGTCAGGTTGGGAAAGAATAGAGACAGAATGGGACAGACAGGCTAAACACTGAGCCACACTGTCAAAATAGAAAACATAAAGCCTGAAGCAATTTTCTATTGTTTCTAAGGTCTCACTTTTATTATTAGCCTTTAGAGTCACTAAATAACCTCTTTATTGCATTAAAAAAAAGGTTTGAACATGCAAATAAGTGTTTTGCATAAGAAATAATGCATTTGTGCCCATTAGCTCAGAGATAAATGAAGCCATGATTTCTCACAACCTTGAGTTCCAGAATGGTATTTATCACAGTTTGCCAAGATGATCACTTTCCCCAAACACACACTGGAGATGCTTTATGTGTTACTGGGAAATTACTTCAACAGCCTCGAGGTTATAATTGTTTCCAGAGGCCAAAGTCAAACAAAAATAACAACAACGTATTAATGAAATGCCTCAATCTGAAAGACTCTTAAACTGATCATTCGCTGTTGCTCACATTTACAAAGCGCCAAAATGTACCCAGATGAACACTTACTAGAGCAATATTGGAGCAGCAGCGACATTTCCTAGAGGTTTGCAGCAACTTGAGAATAGCAGATTGCAATGCCGGAACCAGAAGCAGCCATCATTTGTTAGATATTCTAATGCTCTAACACATGTTTAGCAAGGCATGCACCGTAATAAGAAAATGAAATCTTTTCAATAAAACCTAGGAAAAAAATAAAATTAACAGATGTAGCAGAGGTTCCAGGATTGAACAGAAAGTCAGTGAGGCCATGTGTTTCCACCCACTAAAAATACATACTTTATAAAGAACATCGACTGAAGTAATAGTAGTCAGAGCTTAGCTTCCATGCACTCAACTTAAAACATGCCACGGAGTCACAACTGAGAGGTACTTTGCAAGTAATCATGAGTAAAATACTGAAATTGATTTGTGAGTGGTTAAGTTTGGGTTTTAGCTTCAATTTGTTTAAAAATATTATAACTTAGCATTACTTTTTCCCATATAGTTTCTCTTGTGATGGAAAATTTAAGAGCGGTACAGATATTCTGAGCTATGATTTTGTCACAGTTGATTGCCTACTTTACCTTTCAGTCCCACGGATGATTATCTGTTACATTGCTATAGTCATTGCTATGACTATAGCAATTACAACTTACTGATGTTCTACAATTAGACTTACCTATGTGATAAAAATTTTGGCTCTCAATAGGAAACTTCAAATTTATCTATTACATATTTTATATATCCTTAACTTTTATTTTTGAGTATATATCATACTGTTCTAGATTTGGGGGTAATTCTATCTTGTGGAGCTTGCATTTTGAGAAGTAAAATATAAAATGAGTCAATAATACATTACAAAAATCTGTAAGAAAATGATAATTGCCACCAGAAAAAAGGAGGAAAAATATTGGGGTAAAGTACTTAAAGTGGGTTTGTGAGTATGAAGGGTTTCTCTTTTGAAAATGCAATTAACATAGTTTTGTTTGAAAGGAAAATAAGGAAAACCTTGAAGATGAAAAGAAAGCAAACTTCTGGGTGAAATGAATTTATGTAAAATTTTTCATAAAAGGGACTGACCTGAGCATGGTCAAAAATTAAAGGCACAAGTAGCTAAAAATGTATGGGATAAAAGAATAAGTTTTCTTATTTACCTTAAAATATTTTTGGAAAATTATTGAAAATAAAACATATAACAATATAAACAGGCATACATGGAATTCAAAAAATATAGATCAAGAAGACAGTGATATAATGTCAAGACATAATTAAAAGACAAATGATAAGTAAGTAAAAGAACATTTATTTATTTTATTTCTTTATATATTTATTTTATTGTTTTCTGTACTTTGGATTGAACTCAGGACCTTGCACTTGCAGGAAGGCACATATGTCACTAGCTGTATCCCTGGTGTAAAAGCACATTTATGGTGATAAAAGGTGCAGTAAAAATAAATTGAATTCATGACATAACTGATAACTTTTAGCATAAACTTTAAGGGTGCATGTTTTAAGATAATAAAGAAAAGAGCAATATTTTATTGGTATTATAGATTTGTGTTTTCAGATCAGAAAAGGTTAAAATGCACAGTTATTTAAAAATAAGCATGATCTATTGAATAAAGGAAATGTATGAACATAAAATATACATGCATAATTTATATACATAAAATCATAAAAATTATGAGAACAGATAACACATACTATTTTACAATAACTATGTAACATTAACAATGGACATAAAATAACCATATGTCAAGCATAGATGGTAAGTTTAATAAATTACCAAAAGAAAAATGTAGAAGATATGATTATCTAATCATCAGATTTTACAAATCAACTATTTGCAATGAAAATAATACATTTGGAAATTAAGCAAACTATCAAATCTTTTACCTTTTGGTTCCAAAAGGAAACCAATATAAGTTAGAATGCTATAAATAATAAAAATGAAAAGACAACAGATTAGACTCTATGACAAACATCTAAATTTTCAAAACAGGATAGTAGGAGAGTAATGGTTAATACATTGTTCATTGTTACCTTGTAAGTAGTTGCTCAAATTACAGTACATGGGGAATGAATAACTGTTCAAACATTATAGACACAAATATTTGTTTCAATGTTCTAATAGAAATTAGTGGTATAACTATCATATATGGTATTATATTATATATGTGATATATATATATATATATATATATATATATATATATATATATATCCCTTTCTTCTCTTCTCCTTTCCCCATTACCAGTTTCTCTCTCTTTTTCAACAGTTTTTTTCTTTTCTTTTCTCCTTGCACAGTATGTGTTTTACATTTTGGGCCTTACTGACGCTTTCATCTTCTTACACTAGGGAGACCTCATGATGTTTACACATGTTGTTTACACATCAGACTTTGATTTATTTCACTGGTGAGTATGGCCTCGAGTTGCATCCATTTACCTATAAAAGTCTCAAGTGTATCCTTCTTTGTGGCTGAGATTCTTACTCAGAGATATATTCTTGTCTTCTTCGGTTAAAATAATTGAAGTATTCTTCCAATTTAACAAGGCAATAAGTAATCCAAGGAAAAAAAGGTAGAAGCAAGGAAATTAATAAAATTTATAGAAAGAATTTTCTGAATGAACATAAAATTATAAAAATGGTAAAAATAATTCAATTTTTAAACTTTAAATAAATTGGACCAATTCATATATAAATTACTATATATATATATATATATATATGCTCTCTCTCTCTCTCTCTCTCTCTCTCTCTCTCTCTCTCTTCCCCCTACATATATACACATATACTAAGGTTTATTGTGTAAACTCGATGCATTCATTTTGGTAGACGATCAGGGTTTTGGTGAGACTTGCCGCTGCATTTATCAAACATTATAACCTTGAGTACTATCGATGGTCCTGGCCCCCAGGCCCTTCTTCTTTGGTTCTGTCTCTCTGCTCTACTTCCCAGTTACCATGAGAGACACGGCTTCTCTCAGTGACACTGTTTTGCCACAATGGACCAGTCTTGGGAGTCAGTAGATAATAAATTGAATCTCCTGAAGCTCACAGTCTAACCCAGTTTCTCTTCCTTTAGGATGTGGATTTTGGGTATTGTGCTTCAGCCATGGAAAAGCTGAATACTGAAGATTGTTGAGTAATGGCATTGTTGCCATGGCTGCATCTTGTCGTGTGATGCACAGGCTTTGGAACTGGTTCATGGCAGGAGATTGTAAAGGGACTGAAGGTTTGGGCAGAGAAGCCCTAGAACGTGGTGAGCAGAGTTCGATGGAGACACTAAAGACTGGGCTTCATGGCCTGTGGCCACTGTTCAGTAAGGATCACAGCTATTCAAACAGACCTGTGTAGATATTTCTAGCACCTCTATCCTTCAACACAATTATCAGAACATTATGTATTAAAATTTAATATGAAAAGGAAAAGGCATAAGGCATTCCTTCTTTCTAAAATAACAGGAAAGGAAAGCAAAATCCTAATTAAATATATATGATATGAATAATTAAATATAAATTTCCATAAAATCCTAATGAATTGATAATTAAGCTCTGAAATATTCTTTGATTCAAAACTTATGGTTTTACAAAACATGAAGCAATGTGATTACTATGACTACATTAAAGTATTTTTGAATATGAACAAGAAAGATTAAGATAAAGAATAAGTGTATAACTAACAGAAAATGTCCGCCAAGTGTCTAATTGAAATCCTAGAAATTAATATATGAAAAAGAAAGAAGGAAACCAAAGAAAGAAAGGCATTGTGACACATATTTATAATGTGAACTCTTCCCTTTGGGAAGCTGAGGCAGGATCGTTGTAATTTGGAGCCTAATCTTGGCAATTTAGAGACGTAGGGAGAAATTGAATCAAAATAAAAGTGAATAAAGGGGCCAGAGATGTAGCTTAATGTAAGGGGCCTGAGTTCAATCTGTCGTATCAGAAAAACAAACTACAAAATTCGTAAGATTTGCATCATTATTTTAAATTTTTAAAAATTGATTTTGAGCTAGAGGTTGTGGTTTATAACATTAACACTTCTAATATTATTTACAGTAATACTTGCTTTGTAATTACTATACACAAACTTATAAGTCAAATGACTACAAATATATAGCCATTAATTTGTATTACCAAAATAAAAGGAAAAAATGAAAGCAGATATAAACCAGCAATTTAAAGAAAAGGGCTCAGATAGCTTGCAAATGCTTTGACAGGCAAAGACTTAGTATTAAAGTAATGTACATTTTATGCCTGTTTATTTTAATGAAAACTAAATAGTTATGTGATATCAAGACATTCCCTTCCTATGTTACTATAAAGATCTTGATTGATGCAGCCTGCTTTGAAGCATAGATGTCACTTATTAAATTTTACCAGCACGTTTTCTGTAGTCCTGCGGTTCTGAATCCAAAGAAAACCTTTGATCAAATACCAAAAGAGATATGCACAAAAATGTTCACAGTAGTGTTATTTGTTACAGTACAGTTAGTGACAGTATAAATAACCATAGCAAAGAGAGTTTACAGCGTAAGCTAAATCTACAGGTTCCAATAGGTTTAGACCACTGAAACATGACGTTAAGACCAAGTTGGCATTTTTCCCTGAGTAGATTTGCATCCCAGAGACACAAAAACACTCATCTCTCCTCTTTCAGATCTTTTCATAAATATTCCTTTTCAGCAAGGCCTTCTTAATGACGTTATTTAAATACCAAATCAAGCAAAACTTCAGAATGTCCTGTCCCATACTCTGTGTTATTTCTACACAGTGCTGCCTGGTGTTTACATCACCATAGTTTGAATGATGCATGTTATTGTCTTTTTTAAAATGCACTGTATAATGGTTTTCCTATTGTAAATGTTTAAGAATAAATGTTTGCTAATAATATACTTTTTCCTAAAATCCATTTGGTCTAATACATGCTAATTAATACTTTTATGATTATTAATTTGTCTTTGCCTCACATATTGTCTCATTAGCTTAAATTTTTTTTCTGTTACTAATTCAGATACGAATTTTCTAACTCAGAATTAGACTGTTTTATTTTTTTTCTTAATCAAATTGTATTTAGGACTTTTAAAAATGTTTGCTTTTTTCCAAAATTATGATATACAAAATTGTAAAGATGTTAGATAAGGCTCATTTTATGTTTATTTTAATAATCACTAGCTTCATTTCTACAATATAATTGTGGTTTATTGAGCTGTTAGATGAATGCAATTGATAAATGAATGTATTTTTTTAAACTATAGAACTTGGTAACTGAAATGAAAACAGTGTAACTACTAATTTAAAATAAATTAAGCTGAATCTTCTAACTGAAAAACTAAACTTTTTTTAAGTTTTACAAGATTATGCACACAGATGTTATTAAATAATGCAATACACGCATGTATGTATCATTCAAGTGAAATGAAAATAAAAGTTTAGAGTATTATAATATCTTCAAGAATAAGGAAAATATTATTTTCACATCAGGGTACATGATTATTAATGTGCTACTACTCTAGATATGAAGAATTAATTTTTTATAATAGCATAATTTTAAGTATGAAACAACTCATATTTTATTGAATACTTGTAGTAATATAAATCTATATCATAGACTAGTGTACAGTATTAGAATAACACATATTTACCAAATGCATGCACTTTTATTCAGAAACGGGTACTGTTATTAAAGAGAAGCATGACATGTACCAGATATTCTAATCTTTCTGCTGAAAAATACAATGATATTTCTTATTAAAATAAATTTTGCTAGTTAAAAGCACTGATGCTTTAAAAGCTTGTTCTACTTTAAAAGATCTTTCCACATGGTAAAGGTAGGATGCATAGATTGCAGTTCACATTCTGACAAACAGAGTTAGGAAGAGAGAAGACACTGGGAAAGATATTAGTGTTCATTGCTTGATTGTCTGTTCATTTTTTTATGCTTTGATTTTGTAACTTGAGCAACTACTGCTAAGACAACAATGTCTAACATATTAACTAGTGTTGATTCTTTACAGTTATTTTTTGAAAATTCTGTATTATTTCCAGCCTTTTTTGTTTTGTTTTTCAAAAATAAAAAAAATTAAAAAGATATTAGTGTTCTTCTAATACAAGATACCAAAAAACAAGAAGACCAAATTATGAAAAATATCTCTCTCCTCATGAATCCTTATGGATTGACAATTGCAATATATAATTACCATGATAAAAACTTCAGAGACAGAATAAGGATGTCATGGAAGATAAATGAAGAAGTAAAATCCCATTATTATGGATAGTACTTTTCAATTGCTGTGTCAGAAGGGAAGAATAAAATTAGCTTGCTGGGACTTAAAATGATGATTTACTAAACAGTGTGTGATATGATTGAGTCTGAATTTTTTTAAAGAAAATTTTCATTTAAAATATATAAATTCTCCTGCTTACATAACAAAGATGGTAATAATGCAAATATTTCTAGCTTTTCTTCAAATCTGTTTCTTGCTTCTAGAATTTTGGTATTCCGTTCTTAGATACTGAAGCAATAAAGACTGCAGTAGGGTAACTGAAAATTTTTCTCAGCAAAAAAAAAAATTAGCTTATTCTTTATTGCTCTCAATTTTTTTTCCAAAATTCATAGCAGTTCTGATTCAGAGTAGGTGACTATGAAATGAATTTTAGTTAAATGACATAATAGGCCGATAATTACATACTTGAGATTTCTTTGTTTCTCTTTTGCTTTTTTTCTTTTCCCCTTCACTCTTTATTATCTACACTTGTACTTAAACACTAAGCAAAAAAAAATTAGAAAGTATATTTTAGGGAATTTTCCTTAGTGTCTTTCCATCCAAGTTAAAAAGGGACACGTAACTTTTCCTAAAGCTTCAATCCTCTCTCTTTCAGATACACCTTCCCTGTGTCTTCCTGATTGTTATGAGGGATTATAACAGGAAAATTGGTGTGACTTGTGATGTATTTGATATTTTAGAAGATTAATATACTAACTACATAACACAGGACAGTAGAACCCAGTGTAAAGTTCTACATTATGACATATTAAAGCCGCCATCCACATCCTGTAAAAATATCACACATTTCCACACTACAAAAATATGCATTTCATACCAGCTCAGTTATACAAATAACTAATAGTGATTAGATTGTGATAGAAAATGTAGAATTGGAGAGGAAAAGGAAATGGTCCTATTTATAGAGTATTATTTTTTTAGACAGAATTTCACTATGTTGCCTAGGCTGTTTATAAAGTCTAATAGAGTTACCTAAGCTTCTCTCACCTGTCCCTGGAGTAGCCGAGACTTATAGGAATGTGCCATTATGCCTGATGAAATAGATTTATCTCTTCCCCTCCCCTCCCCTCCCCTCCCCTCCCCTCCCCTTCCCTTCCCTTTCATTCTCTGCTCGGTTTCCCTTCCCTTCTCTTCCTTTCCCTTCCTTTTTTTTCCTTCCCTTCCCTTTCCCTCCTCACTCTTCCCCTCCCCTCTTCTCTCCTTCCCTCTTCTTTTTTCTTTTCTATTTTTTAATAGGATTTGCTATGTTGACCAGTCTGGTCTAAAACTCACAGTCCTTGTCCCAGATATAGGATCTGGAGTAACTGGATCCCAGGCATGTATCCTTATGCCCAGCTTATTATTTTTCTTCGTGTTTTATAAAATGTCTACCCTTTCTTTACTCACATAATGTTCAAAATAAACAGATATGGAGAAAGTTACAAATGAAAGAAATAAAAGGAAAAATTAGGTCATAATGGAGCCATTCGAATATTGAAAAAAATTTGCACAAATATTGATACTCAATAAATTGTTGCTAAATTAATACGTAAATGAGCTTTAAGATACATATATCCTTCAGGCTTATAGCAGTGTGATTATTACAAATTTAATGAAGCAGAATAACTGTATTAAGAAATTAAGTGCCTCATTTCTTTCCTGTAAGCTTCTCATAAGTAATAAAATGTACATTGTATTTACATGCAAAGAGGTTCTGTAAAACTCAGAATCTTTAGGGTTCCTTTAGATACAAAAGCCTTTGATTCTCAATAGTCTCAGAGACAGGACACCCTTACAAATACTTTTATATCTCTTGTGCAATGTTGAACTGAAACTCATAGATAATATAAACCACTTAACCATGTAATTAAATCATTCAAAATAATTGAACTACATGGCAAAATAAAACAAAAGTTATTTATTATAAAGAAATATGTACATTAATGTGCATATATTTACACCGATTTATTTATAAATGTCATAGAAGTTTGGTACAGTGGTGCACTTCTGTGATTCCAGAACTCTGGGAGGCTGAGACAGGAAGATGTTGAGATTGTCAGCCATGGTATTTAAGCAAGATTTTGTCTCAAAATTTTAAAAAAGTGTATTCAGTGGGGACTTAGGGATTGTTGTGGTCAGCCTGATTTGCAAGGAAAACCATTTAATACAGGGCAAAAAATGTATACTATTATTTTATAATAGTCACTCAAAGAGTCAAACACAGAAAGTTAGGGAAATCTATTCACACACTAAAAGCCCCAAAGAATCCAGTTGAGGCTTCAGATCCCATGACAATATCCTGCATGAGTCAGCTGAAGACCCAGAGCCCATGACAGCTCCTCATGCCATTCTGTTTTGTGGATCTGCAATGGAAAGGTCCAAAGGTCAGCAATGGAAGTTAGAAAGTCTGTGCCAGTAGGCTGAAGGATCTGTGCCAGTAGGCTGAGGGATCTGCACTGGAGCCAGAAAGCAGGACCCAAAGTAAGGACCAGGGCTCCCCTGAAAGGCAGCACAGCCACCTAAGCAACAGTGAGGTCCCGAGCTCGCCCATGATGAGAACCGCTGAGTTCATACCAGAAAGCCAGAGTAATAAGCTTCTCCTGGAGATTGAACAGCACACATCTTCCCTCTGGAGCCAAGAAATCATTCTCAACATCAGGACCAGAGCTCTTCCAAAGTGGACCATAACTACTCTCAGTAACAACAAGGTCCTGAGCTCCTCTAATGAGGAGAATGGCCAAGTTCATATCAGGAAAAAAGCTTGACACACTCCTCCAGGAGAACCAACTGCAACAGGAGAACAGAAAACAGCCAGGAGAACCAACACCAGTCCTTCCTCAGTGGACCTTCCACACTGAGCACCACGTTGATTTAGTCCTGCTGGTATTGCAAGTTCACCACAGGGATATAGCTTTGTGTAAATGTACTGGGTTCAAACAGTGTTGTCAAAAAGATGTCATTAGTTAAACAGTGGTTAAAGTCATGTTATATATAAAAACTAAAATAATTGTCTCGTGCTATTTACAAAAAGCACCCTAGGAAGTGCTGTCTTTTGAAATAGGATAACTTTTTATTGATCTTCTGGACAAATCAAAATTCAGTCTTCTATCAATATACACTTGAAAATTTTGTGCATGCGTGCCAGAGTCCAGCTGCGGCAGGGCTAGGGTTTCCCAAAGGTGGACAGGGAGTCGGCGAGTGAGAGACAGAAGACACTGCACACCAGTCTGTGAGTGAATCTGAATCTGCTTTATTTTTTAGAAGCTGGAATATATATTTGCTAACCTTTGGCAGCAACCCCCAGCCCCAAGCAGGAAGCGCCCCAGGCTTAGGGCCAGGCAGGGATAATCCTAAACAATAGGTTTTAATTAACTCTTTTCACCTTTGTAACATCTCAATCTTGTTACTTAGTTAGCTTGGGAAACGTAAGCCGACGCACCTGGATGCCTGCAGGAGGAAGAGATGTGTGAGGCTATTATGCCGCTCCCAACATTGTTTCCCTTATCACTTATGGGAGTATGGCAGTCCCTGTGAGGACAGCGCCTGTCTTAGGTCAAGGACTCTTCATATGAACCCAACCAGGCCTTACCCGTCATGGGCCTGCAGGACAGCAATTGGTCCTGTGCCTGTCTTAGGCGACTGGTGGCGTAACATATATGTCTTAGTTGCCCGTCTTTGGCTGCCTGTCCAGTGTCTCAGGGCAGTTGTCTCACAGGAACCCCCAAATCCTCCTCCATGAGCTCTCCCACCCAAAGCTCCCGCATAAACTCTCTCACACTACTCACAGAAGGCAAAATTTCACAACCAGTCCTCACAAAGGGGTTATCTAGAGGGCCTCCAGCAACCCCCCTGGAGTCTCCACCCTCGACTCCATATTGAGCATTACATAAAAACATACACATATGAACTACACAACTTTCAATCTACTAGATGTCCAATACTAGTTAGTGTTCTTTAAAATTGACGAATGAATTTTAGGAACAATGGAGGTTAAGAGCAGAATATATTTATTGAGAGAAAGACAACTTCTGTCTGAGACAGAGAGAAAGATGAAAGCATTCCAGAATGGGTTACCAAAGACTGTCTTTTCTAGGACCTTCTACAGAGTAAAATCACAAAGTGAGGCAAGACTAAGGTGGGTAAAAAATGAGAATTTGAAAAGTGGGTGTCAGGTGAGACAGAACATGGCCTACCAATAATAGTAATACCTTGGGTAATATTGATTAAATTGGGGACAAATGGGGAATTGAATCATGCAGTAAGTGGGCATGCTTAAAGAACAGTGATTCTTCCTGTAGAGGATTGGTATAGTGACTCCTGGCTTCATCAGGGTGATAGAGACCTATTTAGAATATCAGTTTCTGATGCTCATCTTTAGAAACTATGTGCAAACATTTGATTTATCTTTTGTCTTGAGATCTGGCCCGCAGTGGAGGTGTCTGTCTCCCCCACAGTTGCAAGGTGTCTGGCCTTCTGCACTGGCTCCTTGAGGGTCTAGGCATGTCTGACTGCCTATAGTATTTCAATCTAACTCAGTTGCCTGTAACAGTATGGTCCCACCCCATGAGATATCATTATTTCTTAATCAATGGAACAATAAATAATATATGAAATCATCCCTGGTTTTAGTATCTTTAGTAATAAATATTGTTATAGATGCCTTGGAGTGATAAGATTAGACAGTCTTAGAAATTGATATGATAAGATTCTCTTGTCTTCCTGGAGACAAAGAGAGGCTAGGAGCACTAGGACAAGTGTGATCAGTAAAAGAACACAGAGATTACATGCATGTTAGGAATCTAGTCTTATTTGGCATGGGATCCATAAAAGTGGTGCACACTTGAGTTGAAGGAATTTGTGTAGACACAGGAAACTCCATGTGCTTATGAATTGCTGACTTGCTGTCAGCCAATATGAATGAATCCTGGCTGTGGAACAATTTCTTTTGTGAGTTGACTTTGTAATCTTGAATAAAGATCCAGAGAGCAGAGATGGCTGAAGACCAGAACAAAGTACTTTCCCTGATTATGTAAGTTCTTTTTTATTACTTGCCATGAAATTAGATACACCCTCTCAAAAAGAGGAAACTTCTGATTGGAAAAGTTAGATTGAATCAGGGCATTTATCTCTACTCTCTTTTTGAAACACTGCACTATAAGAAAATGTAATTTAAAAAGCAAAATCTCATAATGGCAAATAAAATAAGAAGGAAAAGAGCAGCATTTTATTGTCGAAAATATAAAATAGAGGGTACGAGTCTAAACCGAAAAAATGCAGTTCCATTCTAGAACTTGAGAAAGCAAAAAAAAAAAAAAAAACAAGAATCTCAAATCAGAGTATTCTCTGAAATGTCAAAATGCTATTTTTTTAAGTGAATGACTATTTAGTCAAAAATAAGAAGATTGGTTTTCAATCTGTGATACCATAGATCATGTGGTTTAAATATATTTTTTCAAAGGTCAAGAAATGGAAATCCATGGCCAACACAACAGTAGGATTGGTATCCAGTGAGGGGTTTTTGTGGGTTACTCATGACCGTCTTCTCCGTGTAACTTCACATGGCAGACATGGAGTGAAAATAGTCTGTCCATTCTCTTCTTTTCACACTAATCTCTGTAGATCAGGGCCACACCTTTATGAAGGAAAGGGATGTTCTTCCACTGGTAAAGCGTCTGTCACCCATTACAGTCACAGTGTAAGGCCAGGGCTTTAATATGAATTTAGGGAGGATGCAATTCAGTGTATTCACATTTTGAATGTGATGCACCACAGTTCACTTCTTTGCTGCATGAAACATACGCTTACTCATTCCAGGATTCCTGAAATGTGAGCATCAATTATCAAGTCATAAGTGCACAGTAGTATCAAAATATTATCTAAACTTTATATAAGTGAGACAGAGAGTACAATTGATCCTGAGGTAAATGTCACTTGGTATTGTGAACCTGAATAATTAGGGAAGTTATGAATTTCTGAAATATAATGGTAAGAGAGATAAAGAATAGAGATATGCATCCTCCTGGAGAGAATCATATCCCTAAAGCTAATTCTAAGCCAAAGCAGCAGAGGCCCCATCCTTTGATATTGATAAATAACCCTGCCTCTTGGAAATGGACTGTCACCAGTCAGTGAATCTGTTATAACGTTAAACTTGGATTTCCAAGTCCTCAAAACTCTTTCTAAATTACATAGGTGGCATAGTTTTGTTACTGTACCTCCAACTACTGACGGCAAAACAGTAATGAGAAGAACTGGAGGTTGTTGATGTAGCAATATCTAATTTAATTTTAATTGTAGATGTGGCTTTGCAATGGAGTAATCGGCAGGGATTGAACAAGTTTTGTGGTGCGAGTCAAATACCCCTACAGTTCCGTGAATATGCAGGTATTCTGATGAAAAGCTCTGAAGAAGAGAGAAAAGCTTTAGAGAAAAGCACAGTATTCTTAGAAAAAATGTAATTGGTACGATGAAAATATTGGTTAAAAACGTGGACTGTAAAGGTCATTCTGATGAGTTCTCATGAAAAAATACGGCATAGATTGATGAAAAATGGATGAATGATAATCCCAACAATAAACCGGGAAATAATCTGACAATTCTGTTTATGTACCACTGTTTCATGCAAGGCATATTTTATGATATATGAAATTAGATATTCTGCTGAAGAAATGTCTAAGCAAAATGTTGAATACAACTTGACTTCTCTTGAATGCCTATAGTAAAACACTACAAGAAGAGAGCAATTATTTAAAGATGAAATACTTAACCAAACAAGAAATAAACTAAAAGGAATATTCTCAGCCTATCCACATTCAAAACGGAGTTCAAGCATGTTGTAAGAAAAAGTTGTATGATTAATCTATGGTCTTATAAGGAGTTTAGAATCTTTTTTTTTAAAAATCAAAGTCAGGTATTATTTGCCAAGATAATAGAAGATTACACCAGTAAATATTTTGAACAGGTTTTAAATTTTTCTCTGTCTCTGTCTCTGTCTCTCTGTCTCTGTCTCTCTCTCTCTCTCTCTGTTTCTATTTCTTTGTTTTCCTTTACCAGTAGTGGAGACAGAACTCAGGACTTTTGCAGGGGTTATATCCTTAGCCTATTTCAATTTCAGTGAGGGATCTGCTTAAGTCACTGCATTACCCAAATTGGCCTCGTGTTTGAGACCTTCCTGCCTTACACCTCCGGAGAACTGGATTGCAGTTGTGTTCTGCTCTGCCTGACTTCTTCTAGTTTCCACTAGTATGTTTCTCATTTCTTTCAGAGATCTCATCAGAAACCAAGACCTTGTCAAGTACATACTTCTCATCACCATTTATAATACTTTCTCTAAGAAGACTGAAAACTCCTTTCTAGCCCTTTTTAATTTTTTTTTCTGAGACCTCTTCAGATATTTCTTCAATGTTTATAATTATTCCACTGCAACTTACACTTTTTCTTGAAGAACCGGAAAAACATTCCATTCGTTACTTAGCTTCAAAATTACATCCATAGTCTGAGTTACTTGCTGCACAAAATTATGCCACCAAATACAACCACATTGTATTAAGACTTCAACATATGATTTTTGGAAGAAGACAATTCAGTCTATAACAATCTACATAAGAGTAATTAGCTCTTTCATCAATTTTGAAAAAAATGAAGAAGATAGCTCCTACTCTGGCACAATTGGTTGCTTAATTCTTGAGAAAAGGTAAAAAAATCACTGAACAAAATAATATAAAGTCTAATCACAGGGAAGGAATTTTGAGATATTCACTAACATCGGTTTCCAGACCTCTGGTCAGGTATTTGTCTCCTAGCGAGGCTGTAGTGCTTAAGGAAGGCAGTGTGCTTAAGAAATACTTTACTATACCTACGTCTGGACTGCCATAAAAATGACATAGCAATCACACTTTTCATAGCATGATTGTGCTGTGTACTAGATCCAGATTGTTGTAATGTTTTGTCCACAGGCCTAAAGGTTTTAATGCCACATTTTAACCACAACCAGATTTTAATGCCACATTTCAAGACATGAACAATAGCCCAAGGGTTACAAGAGAAATATCTGAAAAACTGTTGATTAGGAAAAAAGAAATTAAAACAGAGAAAGAGAAAGAACAACCTGAAGGAGGTTGAATTCATGAAAGAAGACTAAACCTGTAAAAAATGAACATTTAAGAATCCAAGAGACTAAAGAGGGTATTTTTCTCTTGAATAAAAACAACATATTACTTTAACATTTTAAGCGCAAAAAAGTGTGATTGCCGATGTAGAATAAGACAAAGAAAATTAAAGATGCAATAAGTTTGAATATTAGTATTGTAGAAATTGCCTGGAAACTAAACCAATGGAAAGGAAATTGTACAAAAATTATAAAGTAAAATTTAGATAAAATAATGCAACCAAGTCAAAAGAGTTCATTGGTCAACAGAGATAAGATGGAGAAAGAACTCATCAAGGAAATAAATTTTAAAAAGTTCCAGAACAAAATAGCACAAGGTTCTAGAGGTAAAGAACTCCATGCTGATGTATGACTGTAGATAGGTGTGGAGACACCATTGTAAACTTCACAAGCCTGAAGTGAGGGGTGCAAATGTTAAAGCAAGTCTTTCTAGAGAGAAAATTTTCTTCATATGAGGGGCAAAAAGGTATAATGATGTCACATTTTTCAAAAGTAACACAAGAATCTAGAAGTTAGCACAGTAAAATCAAAATTTCTGCATTGTTTCCAAACAAAAAATTATGTGTCCAGCCAAATTTGATAATTTTTCTGTATGGTTAGAATTAAAGAGTTGAACTATCTAGGAGTAAACAAAAGGTCTTCTCTCTTCCTGAGAGCTACTAAAATATGTATGCCACCACCTTCTTTCCACTTCTCCCACAATATGATGGAGAAAACAAATAAAGGCTAGACATGACCTCTAAGAAAACGCATACTGCATTAAGACACAGTCTAAGCAAATGCCCAAGATTATGTGGACAAAGATCCCAAGGTTGACAACATAAAGTAAATATAGAAGAGTAATCCATATTATACAAGCCAGAAAAAGATATAAAATACTTCAATATTGTTATGGTTTGTGTCTAAATGTCCCCCCAAATCCTCTTGAGGTCATAGGTGGGGTTTTTCAGAGGTGACTGGCTTCAAGTGTGTGATGCTGGAGTTAAGTGTGTAATGCTGGGATTAAGGGTATTTGATTACTAAATCAGGCACTGATTGATTTAGCACAGTCCTGGATGTGGACGATCGGAAGGCCCTCCCTGTATGTGAGTGCTGGATAGAATATATGAAACAGAAAGCGGGCTGGTGTAGTTGCTTACTGCTTCTTGGCTACTTCAATACTTTGTTGCCTTCTGCCTACCATGAACTGTTTCTCCTCTGCCAAGCCACTCTGCCTTGGAAGGAGTCAAATATGAATTTTAACCTCTACAAACTGTGAGCTACAATAAAACTTTCTTGCTTTAACTTTGGATGATCAGTAATTTATCTCAGCAATGATAAAATTAACTAAAAAAATAGATTAAGAAAGATGGATTTTATACATTTAGGAGTACAGAGATAAGCTAGTGACATGCAGTAGATGGATAATTTTTTAAAATATTTAAATTTCTTATGTATTGATTCAACAAATATGTACTGAATGTTCACTAGATATTAATATACAGTAAGGGAGACACATATAAGAAGACAAGTTATATTTATCATGAATAATTGAATCAAATTCTCATACAGTTTTATAATATGTAAACTATATCACCTGTGAGGATTTTGCTTTTAATTCATAAAGTAAGTAGAGTAATTTCTTTTCTTGTACTGTTGTAAGGCTCAAAATGCATAACATCAACTGGATATGATGGCATACACCCATAATCCCAGCACCAGGAAGGAAAAGGCAGGAGGACTGACAAAAGTTTGAACACAGCTGGGCTACATAGTGAGTTCTAGGTCAAAAATAAAGCAATGAATGAATGAATAAATGAATACATGAATAAATAATAAAATGTAAATTGTCTAAAAAAGTGGCCAATGAAGTATCACTTCCTTTTGTTTTTCTTTCACATTTTAAATAATTAATTTATTTGAATAATTGCTTTAAATAATCATTTTTTTCTGGTGCATTTATGAAGAAACTCTCCATCTTCATTGAAGTACACTCTCTATTTTCTATTACTCATTTATCATTTTTATCAAATACATTGAGATATTCCATTTAACATGAACTCAGTATGTTTTGACTGCTTATAACTATAAATGTGAAATTTACTAGATTACTGAAAATTACTTGTCAAAATAAAATACTGAAAATAAGAAATGGACTGATTTTTTAAAAACTATATAAAAATGATTAACTATATATTTTCAATGTAATTTCATTTTTGCCAAATAATTTTAATGCAGTTTCTTGTCCCATGTTTTAAAAAGTTTAAAATTTAATTATATTTTCAAACTATTTGAAAATATATGAATAAAGTAAAATGTAGATTTTGGGGGGGGGGGAATACCAGTGATTGAACTCACAACCTAGTGTTAGGCAGGTGCTTACACTGCTGAGCTAAATCCCTGGCCCAAAAGGTAGAAAACTTTAAATGAGCACAAATATTAAGCAGAGGGTCTTGTAAATAATATTTGGAAAATTATAGTTTGAAATTGAATAATGTGGCTTGGGATGGCATTTCAAGATTCGATTGAAACCAAGGTTATGAAGATTTCTGTTAATTAAAATAGCCCTAGAAATCTTGGGAAGAAGAGTTTTTAGGTTTATTAGTCTGAGTATATTCCAGCCAATAGAATGAATGTGATATATTTCATTTTTGGAGTCATGATTTCCTTAGTGTCTTTTTGGTGCTGCCACTCAGTTTTCTTTAAACATATATAAAATGTTTGTTATTCATCAATAATGAAAGGGGGCAAGAAAAACATATCCATAATTTAAATTCTTGGCAAAATTACCAATTTACAAAATGTCTCTAAACAATCACCTTAATTAAAAAGTTTAAAAACTGGAAAACTTAAAAAAAAAAGCTAACTGGAAAACCTGACTTATACATTCTAAAGAATTCTTTATACCATTTGTAAAAAGTATAACATTTGTAAAGACCAACTACACATTATGCAGAACTGTATGTCTGAACAAACTATATATGAGTCACACCCTCTTTTTTGTTTTTGACTAAAAGTAAATTCCAATAGGCTTTATCATCACTTGCATTTATTTTTAGAAAACTATATTTCTTAAGACTTATTTTTGAGTTCTGAAATACTATGCAGAATTCTAGGTCACCAATATTAAAAAATCAATTCTAGCTAATTTAAGTATAAAAAGCGTTTATTAACAGTATGTATTGAGCAGTGCCTGGAAATGTGGAGCATTGAAAAATGAGCCTTAGAATATGAACAACGATGAAGAAAATCGGGGAGCAACTAGACAGAGAGCCCCTGGAAAAGCCCAGAATTGAGGGGTCACTCACCAGGCTTCTCCTCATATAGTAGAAACTGGGTGCTTTTGCTGGTATTGGTAGGAGCTCCTCTTATTTTGAGTTCAAAGGCTTGTGATTCAGTTTGAGGTACTTCAGTGAGTGAAATTCACACTTCTTTGGGACAAAAATAAAACAAAACTGGTAGAAAGAGTGCCTGAGATTTAGTGCTTTTGTAGTGGAGCTATAAAACTGGTCTGTATCCTACCAAGATGTTTATGTTATGATAATGACTAATGTACTTGGGGAGTTCAGTTAATGGAACCAAAGGATGACAACTGTTCATAACATTTGAGTTCAGTAGTGAATGGTTTTTAAATTAACACAGACCTTGAAAAACCATAAAAATTCCCTTATCGAATGTAAAACTTTTCCATGTATATGATCTTACTTTCAATGGATTTGTTTCTTTGGTTTTCTTAAAAATTTTCATTTCTTTAGTGATGCATAAGCCCATGCTTTTCAACATCAATGCTGTAAGAATGGTTATTCTCTTCTGCACTTTATGCCTAAGTCTCCTAAGCTGATTACATATATACACACACAAATATGTCCAGGTAATTTACATATGTATCATATCAACTGTTCTACAATTCTGCTTGTACAAATCCCAGTGGTTCCAGTGAAAATTCTAGTATATACTTGCTTTCCTTTCTCAGTGAATCGATACACAGCTGGTCAGAGAATTGTTCCACAGATTTTTTTTTTTCTAACAGCATCACAGGAAAAACTCTTTCTCTGTAATATGAATCTCAAGGGTTATCAGTGATGATATTGAACCTGTCAGTTGGTCTGAAGTGAAAGAGAAAACATACATGCACAGGGTGTGTGCGCTCACCTGTGAAAGGCAGATATGACAAATGGACAGAATAAGGTTTGTTGGCACTCAAATCAATGGGTTCCTCTTCTTACTGTTTAGTTTTCAACCATTTATTCCATTGCGAGTGATATTCTAATATTCTTCCCATAAATTACTCTTCTTGACAAAAGAAGTTCTATTGATTTTCTGTCACCTGCAACTCAAATTGCTATGACTCTCACACTGAATTACAACTCAAAGCACCTGCTGCCCTGATGGTTTTAAGGTGTAAATTTTTTTTCCATCTTCCTCTTCGTGTTAGTACAGAATCTCCTGCCCTACTCCCCAGATACAGAGAGAATTCCTTCAGCCTTTTTCTACTCCATTATTTGAATTGTCCAAGAAAAAATAAAGGACAAAAAATGTTATCAACTGTTGACATGAACATGATGACTTGACCAAACAATGCTGTCAGTTCAGCTTGTTGATTTTTGAAGCAAAGGGAATAACGATTTGAATTTACAAAAGAATCAAAGACACCCTCTACTCTTCCCATACTAGTAATATACCTCAGGTTTAGAGAAATATCTTTCTCTAGCTTCCTGCAGTTTTTTATGAAACATGTGAGTTTGGCTTGGTTATATTTCATGAAATCTGCTTTGCCAAAATCACTTTTCTTAGAGGTAGGTCAAAGATCAAAATTCAAAGAGAAATTTTTAGATTTCTCAATATTCCTTAACTTAACCCCATAAGGAAACTTTCCTTGTCAGGACTTTCGATGTCCAGTGATAATGTTTAAACCCTCATCCTAATTATGATCCCTGAATTTTATATTTTAAATCTAAAACTGAGGACCAAGTAGGTGGAGAATTTATTAAATAGCATTTTTGACTTCACAGCACTAGTTGTTGGATCTTTACTGTCACTTTCATATAAGGCCAAAAATATTTAGCATTTTGTTCTGCATATTATTGTACTGTCTTCTTTACTGAGCCATACTTTCCTAATTGGAAAGAAAAGAAAAATGCTTTTTTCCTGTATTTATAGCTAAGAAACCCATGTGATTATTTATCTGGTCACTGGTCAGAGATTCAACAGATGTTTTCTGAGCCATGGTTATGGAGGCCTTTAGGCAGTTCTAGGAATGATGAGATGTAAAGGACTTAGCTCTTCCCTTAGCGAGTTTAGTAGAGAATCTTGTCAACTTTGATCCAAGAATTTTATTTATTAGTCAGCATTGTCTTAAAGATATTGAATTTTTGCCTTAAATGCCTATATGAACATACAAATACTGCTTCTCATTTGTTCCATTTCTAATAATTGCTAAGTAATTTTTTTGTCCAAACCTCCTTGCAGACCTTAATAAGGTGGTTATAAATACTAATTGAGATCATGTCTGTACCAATACTTTGAAGCGCACAAAGTAATATAAACTATCAAACATTGTTATTGACACATGTCTCTATGATAGACAATGACAAAATTCAGTTCTATGATCTTGCTATTTGAGACAGCTTAAATTCCCAACACATTTACAAAAGGAGGAAATAATGGTGACTAATTTGAAGTGTGGATCTTCTACTTGATTGACAGGTTTGAGTATAAATAATTAAATGTATTTTTAAAGAAGACTACCTGTTTGTTTCTCAGCTAGGAAAATTAAAAAAGGCACAATTTTCTTCTGCTCTTTCTTCTCAACCAAATGAATTTTTCCATTAATATTATTTATTATCTACTAAAAATGTGTGAAGACCAACACAAACTGGACAGTATCTCAGGTACTAAGAATAGAATACTGAACATAACTGACAAAAATTTGAAAAATGTGATTCTGAAAATGTCAGATTTTGCTTATAATCCATGTAGAAATAGGAACAATTAACACCTCATCTTGTGTTTCCAGAAAATACCTTTGCAAAGATCTGTCCTTTCCTATGTGATATACATAAGCTTCTTGGATGTCCTTCTTATTTACCTAATAAAAGACTGGCTATAAGTCCTCTTAGTTAACATTTTTGGTTTTATAATTATTAGCTGAGCAGTTTGAACAAAATATAGTCCCTGTTCCTTTGAATTACTCAAATGTCAGTAAAGACATCCTCCTTCCAGAAACATTAGAACTTAGATTAACCCTCATCCATAGGCAGCTTACAATTTAAGACTCTTCCTGGGTGCTGAAAACAGACTGATCTTGGAATGAAACAGGTTCTCCTTTATTATCCTTCTAAATAGGCACTCAACCCTCCTGCCTGATCTTCAGTTCTTTCTAGCCTTGTTTATCTTGCCTATAAATGTAAAACTCTTTTTGGATTGGAATTTGAGTTGCACGCATTTCCCATGTTCAGAGTATTTTCTTTACTGAAATTGTTCCCTCCCTCTATTGCAATCGTCCCTTCTCCTCCTCTTGCAATTATATTTTTGAGGTTCTCTTAATTTAAGTCTGGATATTTCTTTACAGAGCTTATGTAAAATAAACAGTACTTATTTGGCATTAACTGTATTCATATAGTATCTTATCCTGGATGTGTATCATAATGTTTGTAAAACATTTATGTTAAACGGTCAGTATCTTATTCTAGTTTTACCACATATCCATTTATTCACTTATATCCATTTATTCAGTTAAAGCTTCTTAAGTATCTAGGAATTTGTCCTAGGCAGGGAGATATGAAGTCTTGTTTCAAGGACTGAAACTGATTAGATTATGATAACTGTTGGGAACTCAAAACTGAACAGTAGTACAATTCAGGATTCATTCTTAAGAAAAAATCATGCTTCGCACATTTGCTTAGTGTGTGTATGCATTCACTCCCAAATTTCATGTAATAACCTCCATAAGACTCAATCCCATTTTTCTTTATTCCTTTTCTAGTTTTTGTGACATTTACATCAACTTTTTAAACTTCCATTAACTAAAATCATGGGTTTTTCCTTCTTATTTGAGCTACTAGCAGCCTGCAAATTTCCTTTAGTCTAACAGTAAAAATAATTTCTTTCTTTCACTTTCTCTTTGTTCTATACACACACACACACACACACACACACACACTTCGTACACACATTGTTCTTCTCAGGTGAATGCATGCAATGTCATTTTCTTTTTTTTATATTTAATTTTTTTATTTAAAGAGAAAAAAACAGGAAAAATGTAGAAATATTACAGAATTTCAAGAAAAGAAGATAAACAGTAAGAAATCACTAGTTGATACATTACATATTGTTCTTTTAGAAATAGTTATTCAAGTTACAGAATTAAAGCACACAAAGTGGACACTAAAGCAGTGAGAGTGCAAACAGATCTGTTCAACAATCCAAGAAGAACCTAAAAATATGGTCATCAATCCCACACACCTAAACTTACATGCAGCTATATCTTTTATAGCGCTTCCTATTTCCTCTTTTTTTACAATAGCAATTATACATTTTTAAAATTTTGCTTAAACAGAAAAAAGGATAGCAACAATACAGAATTCTAAAAGAAAGAAAGAAAGAAAGAAAAAGGAGAATGAGAAAAAGCCCCACTAAGAAATCAGTAATTTATAAGTTACATACTGTCATCCTGGATGTAGTTGTTTAAGTTACAAAGTTAAAGTGTACATAGTAAATATTCAAACAGTCAGACTACGAACAGTTCTGCTCAAAGATCCAACAAAGATTCAGCAATATGTTCATCTATTTTACACACTCAAACATACACTCAGTTATTTCCCTTAGAGCACTATCTTTTCCTCTCTTTTTTACAGTAGCAATTACACATTTTGGTTTTATTACTCTTGTAGTTCTCATTTACTTTTTAAACTAGAGACCCAAAATGATATTTATAAATATGACTCTTATTTATTTCACTAATGAGGATAGTCTCAAGTTGTCTCCATTTGCCTATGAAGTCCTCAAGTACATCCTTTTTTATAGCTGAGTAATATTCCATTGTATAAAAATTCCACATCTTTTTCATCCACTCTGCAGTTGATAGGCATCTTGGTTGTTTCCAGGATTTAGCTATCACAAATTGTGCAGCTATGAACATGGGTGCACATATATCAGTGTGATATGAACTTTTCAGTTCTTTGGGGAAAATACCCAGGAGGGGCATAGCTTGATTGAATGGGGCTTCCAATCCGAGTCTCCTGAGAATTCTACATATGGATTTCCATAGTGGTTACACCAGTCTACATACCCACCAACAGTGGAGCAGTGTTCCTTTTTCCCTGCAGCCTCAGCAACATTTGTTATCAGTTGATTTCTTGATGGCAGCTATTCTTTCCGGAGTAAAGTGGAATCTCACTGCTGTTTTAATTTGTATTTCTCGAATGACCAGTGATGGTGAACATTTATTTATGTATTTATTTTCCATTTGTATATCTTCCTCTGAGAACTGTGTGTTCATCTCAGATGCCCATTTTTGAAGAGGGTCTTTGAATTTGGAGGATGTTTTTCAATTTTTATATATTCTGGACACAAGTCCTTTGTCTGAGGGGTTGCTGATTAAAATTTTTTCCCACTCTGTGGGTTTTCTTTTCACTCTGTTGGTGATTTCCTTTGAAGTGCAGAAACTTTTCAATAATGTGAGATCCCATTTGTTGATTCTTTGAAGTGTTTCCTGTGCAGTTTGTGTTTTGTTCATGAATTCTTTGCCTACCCCTATGTCTCCAAGACTTCTACCTACCTTGTCTTCCAGTAGATTTAGTGTTTCTGTTTTAATATTGAGGTCTTTGATCCATTTACACTTTAGTTATGTGCATGGTGATATGCACGGATCTAGTTTCAGTTTTCGGCATGTGAGAGCCAATTTTTCCAACACCATTTATTAAAGAGACTATCCTTCTTCCAGTGCACATATTTAGCCCCTTTGTCAAATATCAGGTGGCTGAGTGTCTTTGTAGTCATGCTTGCATCTTCTAATCTGTTCCATTGACCCTCAGGTCTATTTCTTTGCCAGTACCAAGCTGATTTTATCACTGTGGCTTTATAGTACTGTTTCAAGTCAGGAATTGAGATGCCTCCTGCCTTGCTTTTGTTGCCTAGAATTGCCTTTGCTATTCTAGATTTCTTCTGTTTCCAAATAAATTTTAGTAGTGTGTTCTCTAGATCTGTGAGGTATGTCAATGGTATTTTGATTGGGATTGCGTTAAATCTGTATAACAGTTTTGGGAGTATAGCCATTTTCACAATGTTGGTTCTTCCTAACCAAGACTCAGGAATGTCCTTCCATTTTCTAATATTCTCCTCAGTCTCCTTTTTCAGTGTAGTATAATTTTCAGCATAGAGATCTTTTACATTTTTAGTTAGGTTGATTCCTAAGTATTTCATTTTTTTACATGTTATTGTAAAGGGCGCTATTTCCATAATTTCTCTCTCTGTGAGTTTTTTGTCTGTGTACAGGAATGCTATTGATTTCTGAGCATTGGCTTTTATCCAGCTACACTGCTGAACTTGTTTATTACATCTAGCAGTCTTTTAATGGAGTTTTTTGGGTCTTCTATATAGAGTATCATGTCATCTGCAAATAGTGATAATTTAACTTCTCCCTTTCCTATCTTTACTCCTTTTATTTCTCTCTCTAGTCTGATTGCCCTGGCTAGTGTTTCCAGAACTATATTGAAAAGGAGTGGTGATAGTGGACATTTTTGTCTTGTTCCTGATTTTAAAGTGAAAGCTTTCAGTTTTTGTCCATTTGTATAATGTTGGCTGTTGGTTTGTCATAGATGGCCATTATAAGGCTGAGGTAGATGCCATGTATTCCGAGTTTCAGAAGTGTTTTTTATCATTAACTTGTGTTGGACTTCGTCAAAAGCTTTTTCTGCATCTATTGAGATGACCATGTGGTTTTTGTTTTTGGCTCTGTTGATGTGCTATATTACATTTATTGACTTGTGTATGTTAAACCATCCCTGCATTTCTGGAATGAACCCCACTTGGTCATGATGTATAATCTTCTTGATGATTTGTTGCATTCTATTTGCCAGTATTTTGTTGAGAATCTTTGCATCAATGTTCATTAGTGAGACTGGCCTATCGTTCTCTTTTTTCGCTGGATCTTTCTCTGGTTTTGGTATCAGAGTAATACTTGCCTCCAGGAATGATTTAGGGAGGATTGCTTTTTTCTCAATTTCATTGGAGAGTTTAAGAAGTACTGGCATCAAATCTTCTCTAAATTTCTTGCAGAATTCAGCTGTGAATCCATCAGGACCTGGGCTTTTCTTTATTGGTAAGCTTTTATTTATGTATTCAATTTCAGTAGCTGATATTGGGTTGTTCAAATTTGCTATATCATCTTGTTTAAGCTTTGGTAGTTCATATGTTTCTAGAAATCTGTCCATTTCCTCTATGTTTTCCACTCTATGTGAGTAGAGATTTTCAAAGTAGGTATTCATGATCTTTTGAATTTCCATGGGATCTGTAGTAATTTCTCCCTTTTCAGTTCTTATTGCATGAATTTGGGTTTTTGTTTCTTTCTCTTGATAAGGTTAGCTAGGGGTTTGGCAATTTTGTTTATTCTCTCAAAAAACCAGCTTTTTGATTCATTAATTCTTTGTATTTTTTTGTTTCAATTTCATTGATTTCTGCTCTAATCTACAATTTCCTCTCTTCTATGAGCTTTGGGTTTAGCTTGCTCTTCTTTTTCTAGATACTTGTGATGTAGCATTAGGTTATTTGTGCTCATTCTGTTTTCTTGATATAACAGTTTATTGCTATATCTTTTCCCTCTTAGGACCACTTTCATTA
The DNA here is from genome assembly GCA_004027455.1 of Hydrochoerus hydrochaeris. Classification (NCBI taxonomy): domain Eukaryota; kingdom Metazoa; phylum Chordata; class Mammalia; order Rodentia; family Hydrochaeridae; genus Hydrochoerus; species Hydrochoerus hydrochaeris. The sequence continues at coordinate 238,571 of PVLA01002166.1, forward strand.
CATCCCACAGATTACAGTATGTTGTTTCTATATTTTCATTGAATTGTAGGTATTGTTTTATTTCTTCTTTAATTTCATCTATAGTCTACTGCTTGTTCAAAAGGCTGTTATTTAATTTGCATGTATTTATGCAGGTTTTACAATGTCTTTTTGCCATTAATTTCCAATTTCAGTGCACTATGGTCAGATATTATGCGTGGTATGATTTCAATACCTTTGCATTTACTTAAGAATATTTTATGGGATAATACATGGTAGATTTTGGAGAATGTCCCATGTGCAGCTGAGAAGAATGTGCATTCTGATGTGGTTGGGTGGAACACTCCATAAATATCTACTAAGTCCAATTGCTCACAGGTATGATTCAGTTCTGTTATTTCTTTGCTGACTTTTTGTCTAGTTGACTTATCTCTTTGTGACAATGGGCTGTTAAGATCTCCTGTTATAACTGTGTTCTTGTGTATTTGGTTTTTCATGTCCATTAGTATCTGTCTTATATAGTTGGGTGCTCCTGTATTTGGTGCATATATATTTATAATTGTTAGTTCTTCCTCTTGAATTTTACCACTAACAAGTATGTAATGATCTTCTCTATCTCTTTTAATCATTTTAGGTTTGAAGTTCACATTGTCTGCAAATAGAATAGCTACCCCTTCTTTTTTCTGGGTTCCTGTTGCATGGCATACTGTTTTCCATCCTTTGACTTTTAATCTACAAGTTTCCTTTTGGGTCAGATGTGTTTCTTGAATACAGCATATTGTGGGGTACTGTTTCTTGATCCATTCTGTCAATCTATTTCTTTTTATAGGTCAATTGAGGCCATTTATATTTATGGATATCACTGATATGTACTGGCTCGACTTTGCCATGTTATGTTCCAATTGTTTCTTTCTGCTTTTCCTCTTATTTAATTGCTGATCCTACCTGGTGGTTTCTTTCTGTTGTTGTTTTGGGGATTGTGGTCATTTTATGTCTGTCTAGTATGTCTTTTAGTACTCATTCTAGGGTTGGTTTGGTGGACATGAATTTCTTCAGTTGTTCTTTGTCATGGAAGTATCTTGTTTCTCCATTAAATTTGAATGCAAGTTTTGCTGGGTACATCAGTCTGGGTTGAAGGTTGTTTTCTTTCAGGGCTTGAAATACCTCACTCCAAGCTCTTCTTGACTTGAGGGTTTGTGCTGAACAGTGTGCCATGATTTTAATGGGCCTTTCTTGATAGGTGAGTTGTGTCTTTTCTCTTACAGCTTTTAATATTCTGTTTTTATGCTGTATGTCTGAGATCTTAATTATTATGTACCTGGGTGTGGATTTATGTTGATTGTGACTGTTTGGTGTTCTATATGCCTCACCTATCTGCATATCAGGTTCTTTCCCCATGTTTGGGAAATTTTCTGCTATTATTTCTGTAAATACTTTATGTATGTCATTTGCCTGGACTCCTGTATCTTCACTAATACCAATTATTCTTATATTGTTGCTCTTGGCATCATCATGAAGCTTCTGGATTGTCATTTCATGCTGCTTTGTTATTTTTAATTCTATCCTTTCCTGATCACTAACTGTGATCCTGTCCTCAAGGTCCGAAATCCTATCCTCAGCTTCCTTTAGGCAGTTTTGCACACTTTCAATAGAATTTTTTGTTTCTTGGACGTCTCTTTGAGTTTGTTTCATGAATTCTGCTTGTTTTCTATATTGTTCATTCAAAGTTTCAATCAGTTTCCCATGCTCATGTACTTTTTTCTCTAGTTCTTCTTTAGCTGCATTCAACAACTCCTTTACTAAAGTTGTTATTTCTATCTTTACAAGGGAGACTACTTCTAATTTGATTTCCTCTATAGCCTGATGCACTTGTTTTTTATTTCACTTGCTATCTTTTCAGAGATTCCTGGTGTGTTACTTTTGGGGTCCTCTATTTCAACGTCTCCTGTACTTGCTTCTGGTGAACTATATGTTTGAGACTGCATTTTGGTTTTTTGTTTTGTCATTTGCACTCTGCCTGGTGTTTTCTATGTGTAGGAGGGGATCACACACACTCTTTTCAAACACACCAAAGTCTTACAGTTAGTTGGAAGGGGTTTTACCACTGGCCCTATTTATCCCCTGTACACCCCTATTTTAGGGGTATACTCACCACACTGATACAGTCAATCCGGTGTAGTCCAAAGTTCACTACCTGGAAGCAAAGTTCCAAATTTTCTCACACTAACTGGATCCCACTGAGATTGTCTGATGTTCCAGGTGGGAGGGCAGGCCCATCTGTAGCAGTCCAGGGCTGTTTTCAGTCCTGGGCGGGCCTCCTCCATGTTCCTGGTGGCAGGGCGGGCCTCCGGGGGAGGTTCTGGGCAGCCTTGCCCTGAGGTGGGTTTGCGCTGAGTTCCTGGTGGCAAGGCGGGCCCTCAGTGGAGGTTCTAGACAGCCTTGCCCTGAGGCAGGCTTGAGCTGAGTTCCTACAATGTCATTTTATGGTTATCTGAAATGTTAGTGTTAGTTCTATGTTATCTTTTTTGAATATTTTTTTTGCATACGTAGTAGATAAAAGCATTTTATTTCTGTTAGAGCAGATAAATCCATGAGTGCTAACTAAAATGACTCCTTGATACACAAAACATAATTTTCACTTTTAGGCAACTTACATGGAAAATTGTTTTAAATGTAATCATCACCATTTATAACTTCGTATTATTATTTTAACCTGAGATTTGGAGCTTCCAAAAACTTTAGGTAGAAATGGATAGTGAAAATAAGCTCTGATTTTAAATTTGGGTATTAGCAATTTAGAATTTACTTGTGAAAGTCATGTTGATACTGAAGCTGGTGGCTGTGAAAAAAAAATGGTGTTCTTGGAATGAAAAAGAACAGTATTTTACTAACTTAAAAAAGTTAAACTTTAGGACTACTTGTTAATTTTTTTCTTATTTAAAAAATTCCCATAAAAATCGAACTATCTGAATCTAAAGGTTTGTAAAGGAAGCATAATGCCTTTATGTTCTTTCATCTATATGCAAGATAAGATGACCAGAATGCAATAAACTAGTAATATAGATTGAATAATATGCAGAAAGTACCTACTACACCATTCTTTATGTGTAAAGAAGACAAGGATTGATGTTTTACCATGTTTCACTGCAGTTCACATTTTCCGCTGACCTCTGTGTTATTCTGGATCCTACCTTCTTTCAACATGAAAAATGGAATGGCAGCAATACTTTTTTTTTTTTTTCAATTTCTAAATCATCTGAAAATAGGGAACCATCTGCTACTATCATGTAAACAGGCCAAAAGGACTGGGCAGAAGAGAACATGTTTGGCATCATCCTGGCATCAGCTGGCCCAGCTCTCTGCCAGGCCCCTGCCCCAGAGGTGTGGAGGCCCCGGGGACACCATTTCTGGAAAGCCTTCTCTGAGCATTACACAAGCTCTCTGGTGCTGCAGAAAAACAAAGAACAGCTGCAGGGAGCAGGGGTGGTACTGGGGCTTGTGAAATGAGATATGAGCTTATGTCAGAGTCATTAAGCTTTTCTGATAAATGAGCTGCAAATTAATTGCTGGTTCCACTAATTAATTTATTTGCTGAAAGCCTCAAGCCTGGATATGGTTCTTAGCAAACCAGAGTGATGCTTCAACATTGAGTATTATTTCCCCCCCTCCAAACAAAGAATTTGCATTCAGACTTATTATTGTAGCTTTATAAAACATACCAGCAGCAAAATATTAAATGACTCCAAATACATTTGTAATGAGAAATATTTTAGTACTGCTTTTTAAAATCAGAAGAGTAATCAAAATGCAAATCCTCATAAGTTGCTATTGGACAGCTTGGGGAATGCCCAAAATGTTATTAGCAGGCCTAGTTGAAATTGTCAGTTTAATATACTAAGTATATATCTTTGGCCTAATGAGGAAAATAAACCAACTAAATGCCATGGCACAAATGTTCTTATCTGTTTCAGAAACAAATCCTACTGCTTAGAAAAGTATACACATACATAGATACACACATATATGCATGTGTATGTCTGCATATATACATAGCTGACCTTTTCATTTTTAAAGTGATGGTAATGCCTTAGGGGAAAAAACTAATTCAGTAGTAACAATGTGATTATCACTAAATAGAAATAAAAGGAAATATATTATAAATTTAAAACCCAAATTCTAATCTCCTTTATATATATATATATATATATATATATATATATATATATATATATATGTTTATATTAACTATATATTAAATATTATATATATATAAAACTATATATTAAATATTAAATAGTTAAAAAACTATTTGCAACTTATAAACAAAATGTAGCTTTTGTTTTGGCTCTGTAATCTGATATAAAGAAGGTATATTTTTCTTTAAAATATCAAGCACAGAAAGTAGAAATTAAAAGTTCCTGAAGCTCATGTTTACAGAAATAATAAATTTACATGTTTCATTAAACAAATATGAAAAGATAATTTATATACTTTTCCTCAGTATACGTTTAATCATACAGAATATTTACATTGTTACTATTCCTGTGTGTTGTATAGTATGGGTTTTTTTTTTGTTCAAAAAGTAGTGTTTTAACCCTTCTGTGTTGTAACAGAAGGATTCATGTAACTGTTTTTCTTTTGATCACTTTATGATCCTCCATTTTACAGGTGACAATAAGATTTGTAGTTAGAACCAACAGATGGACAGTAGGGATGGTCTATCCTGAACTGCAACACTGTGTTGCTAATCTTACTGCATAACAACTTCATATCTGTGTAGACTATTTCTGTAGAATAAACTGCAAAAATTAAAAAGATACACTACAAGGTAGTGGACACTTAATTTGAAGACTGAACAATGAGCTATTTAATTTATTTAACTAGTTAAAAGAATTCTGGAAATATTAAAGCAAAAGTTAGTAATTAAGGGAAGATGATATTTTATAATCAAATTTAAATCTCTTATCCAGCTTTCCTATAGGCATTCAAACTATTATGTATGATTAATCTTCCATGATTGTGGTCTTTCTTTAAGAACATGTATCTTTATTTATTATATATATCTTTATTACCTTTATTACATATACATATATGATCAAAAAGGTTAGTTCTAAGTAAATTTCTAAATAATTATAATTAGATACACAAATGGCATGATTGGGAAACTATTTCCAAAACCTGAATCATTAAATAAAATTACTTTAAGATTTACTTAAAAAGAAATAAGTGATTTTAAATGAAAAATTAATCTGGCTAGACTTGCTTCTCAAAAATAGTAAGAATTAAAAATTCTACATGTGAAAATTATTACAGATGTTCCTCAAATTATGAGAGGCATTGCATCTTGAAAATTCTTAAATGGATGAAAATATTGTGTCAAAATTCACTTACCGTACCTAACCTACTGAACATCATAGCTAAGCACAGTCTCTAGAGAATACCACTTGTTTACCCTTATGAGCACATGCCTATCTTGGACAGCTATTACTGCCTAACATTGTGAAAGTTACACTGCATATCACTAGCCCTAGCAAACATTTAATTTCTAATTCTAATTTCAAAGTATTGTGTAAATTGAATACCTTTTTACTGTATTAAAGTTGAAAAATTTTAAGCAAAAACATCCCAATGCAGGTGCAATCTATAATCATAATATAAAATACTAGCCTTGCAGGAGAGCTAATAGCTGTTTTGGAAGGAATAATAAACGAAAATAAAGTGTCTCTGATTTTTTTCTTACCATGAGATAAGAAATGCTTGTATAGAAATGCACTGCTTTGGCTATACTGAAGTATGGTAAAATATTTGAAGCATTCAAAAATCATACCAATATAACATACATTATTGGAATTTTAAATTGCTTTCAAGATAATTACAACTGAAGCCTAGTTAATGCCATATGTTTGAGATACAAAGAATACATATTTCTTTCTGGTATATCTGTTTTCTAGCTTTTTTGTTGTTTTTGTTCTCCATAGCTATTTACTTGACACAGTTGTCAAAATCCACATTGACTAACTATTCACAAATCAGAGGACTTGGATACTTTTTGGAAGGTTTGTGAATTGACTTCTCTGTTCCCTAATCAAAGGCAGCTGCATGAGATTTTTTCCCCAGGAGACTTTAACTCCAAAATTTTCCAAAGCAGCACCTGGCCACTCAACCAATTAGCCTCTACAATTGTCAAGCATTATATTGTTTTGAATTTCATCTGTAATTTAAATGATTTAAGACCCAATGTCCTGTGCTGCACATATTAGCCTAACCTATCTATGCTTCAACATTCTTGCGGAACATTGTTCTTGGACCGGTAATGTAAGTTGAAGGAAAGTATTTTTTCACTAGCACGTAGATATTGATCTTAGTTTGGAAAAATGACATTAAACACATGAGAATTTTGTCTCGAGTTATTCATGCAGTTCAACTAAAATAATAATAAAATTCATTTAAAATTTAATTTATTTGGAGAGTACAACTGTATGTTTTTTTGATAAGTGATTTTGATTACACATCAAATTCTTCTGTTTTAATATATTAGTGTATCTAATACTGAAAACAAATATATCCAACACAAAACTTTTCTAAATACAATGTTTTTGTATCTATACTGGTAATATTCCACATTTATAAAACTTAATGAAATACTGTTTAATGTAGTAAATCTCTAATGTTTACCACACAATTTTAGAAACACACAATCTGGGAATTTTTTCAAAGAAAGTACATTTATGATTAATGCTCAAAACTATCCAAATGCATAGCTGGAGTTGAATTGATTCTTTATCTGGATGATAAATTCAGTTGAGCAGGTTGACAATTGAACATTTCAATCCCTAGGATTATTACTGTGTTTCAGATTTATTAACTAATTTTTCAAAATTGCTTAGCATTACTATTTCCATTTTCCAGGTAAGAAAATTGAGGTACAAAGTGACTTTGAAACTACCCAAAGTTAGAGTGCCTATCACTGTTAGGTTAGACTATGTCACCCTAGTGACATAGAGAACCCAGTGCTCTCTATTTTCCAGTATATTAAACTGAATTTTAGGCAATTATATTTTAGTAAGTTTAAAATTATCATGTAGCAATAAAATCATATATAACTCAATTATCTGGGTTACAGATATTAATTTGTGTTATCTGTATTCAACTGAGAAACAAATCTAAATTCCCAATTCTGCTACATCTATGTAATGCTTTTTTTCTGAGTAAACAACTGAAAGAATATAGGGATATCGTTATACATCATAATTTTTGACAGAGATAGAATTTCTCAAAATGTATTTCATAAGGTTACAGGTGAAATAATTGACTGTTTTTCCATCTTCCTTAAAGATCATAGTGTAAATGAATGAATGATCAAATTCAAGGCTTTGAGAAGCAGAGAAATGTAATCCCACAATTTTAAAATACTCTCTTTGCCAGAAAATCTTAATGAGTTAGTACCAGGTTCTTTGTGTCATCTAGAATACATTTTGGAAAACATTATCTCAGCTATCCATCTTGACAGCGGAATTTGTACTCTCTCACACAAGGTTTGTAATTTATTAAACATTTGAATACCCTAACAACTGTAATCATTCTTTGCTTCCCGTTTCTAGTCCACCTTTGAAATGAATAACTGCAGTCATAACCAGGAATCCGTGAGATCCCATAAATCCTTACTTGCTGATGATTGTGCCCCAGCAGATATTCAAATATCTGTGGGCCAGTACAAGCAAAATTAAAATCTGTATATCTCATCATAATGCACACTGAAAAAAAAATAAAAGAAATTTCATGATTTTAGCTGAAATATTAAAAAAATAACTAAAATACACCCTGGAAACAGAACTCTTTTAAATAATGTATATAGTCATAGGCAAAATAATCAAAAATGCACAACTGTGTTTCTCTTCAAAAGGAAAGCAATACCATTTGCTCTTTGACAATGTGATAGTGTTTTCTGAAAGTCTTTCTGATCTACCTATGGCTTTTATATACAAGATGTTCAATAAATATTTGTTGAGTGAGTGAATGAAAGAAAGAAATAACCAGGCTGTGAAGCTCAAATATAATACTGCTTGAGCCACAACAAAGTCTATAAACAACAGAGCTATCTGTATATTCACTCAGTGTGGGACAGACTATTAATCTTTTCAGTGCTATAGGCCTGTGGCGTTTTAATCATTATGAGTAACCCATCTTATTACAGAATCTCTATTGGTATATAAAGCATAGGAGAAAAGCTTAGTTCTTTTCTTTGTCTGGTAAGAGATTTTTTGGTAAAATCTCCTATGCCTTTCAAGGCACTTTTCTCATTCAATACAATTGTGATAACTCACAGTGCTCACATTATGCATCTTGAAATTATCTCTTTGATTTTGAGCCCATTAGTTGCTCCTTTCTCTTTCTTCAACTTTTCCTGTTGCTTCAGAGACCTTATCCGAGGTGAACAAATTCATCCTCTTCTCATTTTTCATGCCTACTTCCTCTCTCATTTTACCTTGATCTTTTGCATAGTCATAATTCCAATGGTTTTCTCAAAGGAAGCGGTTTGTGAATGTTTGTCTTAAATTTGGCATGACTTTTATGAAATGCCTAGTTTCACATTGTTTTTAAACACCTGCAGGTACTTTCTACCTCAGTATGCCCTGACAACTTAATGCATAATCTGAAGAGCACATCTCTGGTTCTTGTCTCCATGGAGTCCTTCTGAGTCTTCCCAAAGAAGCTGTCTTGTTATCCTCTAGAAATTGCTGCTATAACCAGTGGTCAGTAAGAGCGCTAGGAATTGAAATGTCTGATTGGGATCCTGCTCACCTGAACTTACCATTCTCAGAGCTCAAGTCTGTTCAACTCCAGCTCTCCATTTGGAGCATTCTGAGCACTAGTATTTAAATATTATTTTTTTACAGTGATGCCTGGGGTCAATTCTTCTGTTTAGTCAAGGTGGTAATGCATTCCAACTCTGCTATACTTGGTCACTAACAAATATTACTGTCTGTCGTCAAGTATACTCAGAAATATCTGAATTTTATACCTTTTTATCTAATGTAAACTTTCCTTGATCCTGTCTCCAAAATCTGCCTTCTAGAATTTGTAGAATCTCCATCTATGTTCCCTGGACTTGCATGAACTAGTTAAAACACAATGACACAATGATTCACTTTCACTATATCTTATAATAATATACTCTTCGTTTTCTCCAAATTGATGGGTTTGAAGTGGGATCCACAACTAACTTCTCAGGCATACACAAGGTTATCAATATTTCTTATACAGATAAAAAAAAACCCAATAAACAACAGGGCCTACTTCCATATCTCCATATATTTAGATAGTCATTGCAGACCTCATCCTTGTTATCTTCTGCTAAATCGATCCCCATTCTCTGTTTGGAAGATACTGTGACCCATTACACTGTTCTCTTTCTGTACAAATTCTACCTCTATTTTGGTGACATCAGTGTTAATATGGATGGCCCACTTCAAAACTCAGTCCCTTATTTATGGTTGATTGGAATTCCAATAAGTAGAACAAATTTTATTTTAATGGAGGAGCTTCAAAAATGAAAGAATATGCTATTAATAATTGAATCAAGAAAACAGTGATTTATTAAAATATAGAGAAAACTCACAGTAGCACACATACTTTCAACACTGATTACTGTCTTCATACTTCAGCTAAACGCTCAAAAGAAAAAGACCAGTGCTTGGAATTTTAGCATTCAATATAAAATAGATGATAGATGATAGATAGATAGATAGACAGACAGACAGATGAATGGATGGCTTGCATAACCACTTATACGTTCACACTTTCTCTATCATCTAAACTGAAATTTCTTTAAGCCAGAATATTTGTATATTGCCATGTTAAAATATCCAGGAATCAATCTTTATTTTATACTAAAGTATTATAACTTGAAATATCTTTAATCTTTTTTTCATATTTGATTCCCATTTGGTTTTCTTTTAATTTTTCTCCACTTAGAATTCACTGTACATCTCTTTCACCTACTGCATATTAATAGCATTACTTTTCTTTTAAACTTTTTTTATGACATAATTAATTAAAAAGCCTCAATCTTTGATCAATCCAACTTTCATCTTTTCCTCTAGATCCCAGTCTTCATCTTTTCTATTATCTTCAAATTTAAGCACATCTGAATCTGTAATTCTTTTCTTTTATTCTTTATTATTAAAATTTTATTAATTAATTTTGCTATTTATTATTTTAAAGAGGGAAAAACAAAACAAAAATACAAGAAAAGCAATAAGCAAAAGAGACAAATAAACAACGATAACAAAAAAAACCCCAAAATAACAGTATAGGCTTTCAAAACAAGGTGGTAGGAACTTAATAAAGGTGGTTATTTTGCTTAGTTGACTCTAAAAGAGTTACTCAGACTATCAGATATAGACATGCAAAATTGATTTAATCCTATGAATGCTAACTGTTTTTTCCCAAGAACTAATAGATTTAGTAGTACAATCATCTTAGGCATTTTAAGTGTATACACATAAATAATTATCTTTTTTCTTTTCCCTTCATTCTTTTCTTCTTTTCTCTATTCTTAATTCTTAAAGTTTTTTTTTCTGAATTTCCTCCACCTTCAGTTTCCATATTCACTTTGTCTCCTTTTTATAGTATGTTATTACATACAGTATATAGTGCAGTAGACATATGAATATAATTTAAAAAGAGTTTATAAGTAACTATGTACTCATTTCATTGCTAATGTTTGGAGACCATAATTTAGACTTATTCATGCTTATTTTCCCAGCATCTGCAAATGTACTTGGAAAACAGGCATTACCTAATAAACATTGTGACTGAATTAAAATCTGATTTAATAAATCTATCTTCCTGCAATTTAATAAGCTTTTTAATCATTGTTGTCATTTTATATGGGATATTTTAATTCTTGCTCCTTGCCTATTATTAGTTATTTTCTATTGAACTTAATCATGAAGTACTTGAAGATAAGTAAAATGTCTCTTTAGGGCCCTTGTAACTTGACATGGTTTGGTGTGATCGTCTATTGTTCTCCTTTCTTTGAATGGAGTCCATGGGAGACTTCTCAAATCTATCTTGTTCAAGGGCTATTGCGGTATTACTGGCTATAATGCAGACTGATTCTCAATCAGCATAATAACAGTACTCTGAAAAGCACAAGAAAAGCTCAGTTAAGTTTCAAACTCCTCTGAGAAAGCCAGACCTTTATAATTCCAAATCCTCTGGTCTAGGACTAAAAAATAAAATCCAGATGTTGTTATTTTCAACCACTATGAATATTATTCATCTCTCCTACAATTATACCCCTTTAGAAAGTTAAAATGCTACCACAGTGTTTACAATTCTTAACTGATTCACATTTCTTTCCTATTTGAATGAATCATGTAACACGAGTCAAAATGATTATCTAAGACACTGGAACCCTTGCATGTCTATGTTTGCATCTATTTTGGTTGTTGTTCTTTTGTTTTTTGTTTTAATTTAAGTATTAATCCTAAATTCTCCTTCACTTCCTCTATTATATTGCCTTATTTTTCAAAACTCAAAAACTTTCTTGCTATTTCTTAGTAGTTTTTTTCTGAACTTCTTTGGTATTTTGTTCTACTGCTACAATCCAATTGTGACATAACTCTTATAAATTTGTTCTTTTTTTATTGAGTCTACAACTCTGTAAGACCTCGAAGTATACATGGCATTGTATCCATGCTGGTGTTACTTTCATGGGGGAAAGAAATCAGAGAAATGAAGTTATATAGACAGAAATTACTGACCTGAGAACTGACCCTGAGTTTTACTCTCTATATCAAAACGACTTTGCTATTAATTTCTGAGATCTTTGCACATAGGCAAATGGCTTCATTGTTCATTACTAATGCATTCTGAAAAACTCTCCAATGGAAAATTTCAACACACAATTTTACCCTAAAATTGCTAAAATTGTTTGATTCACAATCTTGTTCTTGTTACCATCAGCAATAAAAACCACTATCCTTTTATGATCTTAGTTAGGTGCCTGGACAGGAAAAGTTGCTTAAATCAAAATTCCAATCTCAATAAATTCTCACATTTTGACCCTTCCTTGGGAGCACTATCAAGGTTCAGTACAAGTAGTGATCTCACTTCTGGTGATAATCTGTGGAATTAGCTGTGCTTCTTTGTACTGTAATATGATAAATTTCAGTTGATAAAACCTTGGATGCCTGTTAAGGTTCATAAGTTTGCATCACTTGTAAATAAAACTTAGCCATTGGTTTTGTATACACTATCATTATTAGCTGGTAGATCCTTCAGCATGACCAGGAATTAATAAGGAAGTAATCCAATTGATTAGATACCAATTTGTTTTCAGTCGTCTTTGCATTTTGCAGAAGCTGGACCTTCCTGCTTAGATTTTAAAGATTTCAGTTTATCTAAATTAAACTTGTAAATTATTTTAGACTCCTTCTCAGTAGTACTTCCAATTGAGGTTAAATGGTTAATGTGCATTTAAAATGTAATCAGGCCTGACACTGATTCATTATCTGGTTCAGTGGTTCATTGGTTCACTTACTGATTATACAACCCAAAGCATCACCACATATCCATACTGCATTTGTTATCAGAAGCAAACAGCTAAACAAAGGTGAAGCCCACTTCAGCCTTACATCTGTAAACCAACAGGATTCGCCCACTTCTGAAATGCTGGTATTAGAAATGAGTCCTCCAAAAGCACCATTATTTGTTATATGAATTTTTCCACCTACACTCTCTTTATTGGTATTTGTCTTACCCTGAATATATCTTTCAATTTTGATCACAAATAAACTGCAAGACAACAACTGTGTAAAGAGCCATCTCTTCTTAAGGAGACATTGAGAAAATTCATGCAAGATGTGGAGTTTAAACTTGTCTTTGAATAAACACGAAAATGTCTAAGCTATCCCTTTGGTTTGTATCTTGTCTTCTCGGTTTGTACTTCTCTTTTCAAGCTTGAATTTAGCATGCCTGCTCCCTCCACGTAGAACATATTAACTGCTCTGAACTAAACCAAGTAGTTCAATTCCTAGTTCTCCTCTACCTGCAAATTTTAGATTCCCATTTAGCCAGAAATGCCACCCACTCCGGTAAACAATGTACATAAGAACATTGAATGGAATGGTATAAAGGCAGAGAAGGACAGTGCCAGGTTCCCCTTTTCCATTTCTGTTCCTCATAGCAGTTATTTCTTCATTCATTCCTCTAATTACATAGGTTAGAAATGACAAAAGAATGACTGGACCAGACTCTGCCTGGATCATGGCTCAGCACGTTGTTCTCTTGCCACGACTTTTGACCATCTCCTGCCAAGGTAACAAGGAATGTTGGGTCCAAGACCCTCATGTGTATGAGACATAGAATGCTGTTAAGATGGTCCAATGGTTAGACAAAGGCTAGACTCTCTCCAAATAGCCTACATTTTATTTTTCTGGGTCAGAGGCTGCTGTTCATTGACACTTTGTTTTTATGATTCTTACACTACACAGTAAAACTCTATGATGTGACAAGAGAATCTGAATGGATTCTTAATTGTTGTAGGCCCCAATATTGCATCTTGTTCTTTAAGAAGTATAAATATAATGTGAAATAATATTACTGCACTGTTAGTCATAGTCCAGCAAACACTGATATTGTCTTTAATTCACCTGCCCACAAAAGTGTATGTAAAACATTCAGTATGATTAATATTTTGTTCTATATTTTTATTCATGTTCTCATATTTTGTTGTACTTTAGCTGTGTTTTATAAATAAGGAATCAGATGTACAGAATGATGTGTGACATTTTTAAATTCAAAAACTGTAACAGGAATTCTTTTCAGTTTAGTAGACCTCTAGGAATATCTGGATCCCTGTAGCTCTTTTAAAATATAGAATATTTGTGATCTAAAATCAACATCTGTATTCATGGCCTATATTTCATTCAATGTGCTTAAAAATGTAATGCTCCAAATTCTCAAATAAAAACATTTATGAATTCATCTGAAATTGCTAAACATCTCACAAAACATATCAAAAAAGCATTAATATGCCAATATATTCATTCTTTTCCTTTAAGGAATCCAATTTATATTTAAAGGCTGAATTATTTATTGCAGCTTTATTGTTAAGAACCAGGAATTTTTCAGAATCAGCCATATAAGCTGTTTGCTGTGGAACATTCGAGGCTAAACAAATCTTTCACTATTAAATATTCCTTGATTGACAGATTAAAGTACTTAGATGAGCCTGAAACAATGATAATTTGATTTAGTTGAACTTCCAGTGTTGAGCCAATGGTTTGAAAATGTACATATGCTACTTTAGTAAATTTTGTAATTCTCTACAGTATAAATCAGGTCAATGTTGAGTCTCTCCTTTGTGAAAATCTAATGTGATTCATTTTTCTAAATAATATAATGGTCAGAAACCTGAGACCCAAAGACATCTGTGTGGTCTTACCTAAAATTCTCTCACAAAAGGAAAATCACTTCATCTACATGTACAGTCTCAATGTAATTTTAAGTGCTACTGAAGAATTGAGGAAAAAAAAAACAGTAAGAACAAAAACTCCATAAGGATAGCCTTGACTCCCATCACACTGAATGTAGTAAAACTTTATTTCTTGTGGACAGGAAGTCTCTTGTGGGATTGAGGCAGAGCAGTTCTGTTGAACTCTGCGTAGACAGGCAGTGCTCCAATCTCACCGAAGTTACAGAGTTTGCTAGTTGTACCATTTGAAATGTATTTTATACCAATTCATCCTAGGAAGGAGAGATAACTTTGTTCTCGTGTCAAAACTAAGTGCACAGGTCCAGAAATGATCCTCTTTAATCACTTCTACTTAGAACATAAGAATATAATGTGGCCTAACTATTTAAAAAGAGTGGAAAATTGTGAGCTGTTTGCAAGCCTATGGAAAAAAAAAGAGTAACAAATAATGTTTTTCTAACAATAACTTGATGATCACAGCCATTATACAAGCTCTCAGGACCTTTATTTTCTCACCTGTAAAATAGAGCACAGAAGTTATTCAATATATTTATTTTTAGCTTAAAATGAATTAATGTGTGCAAATATCTATCATGTACCTAGACAACAAAATTTTAAAAACATGATAATTCCTATTTGACTAGTCTTCAATAACTACAACAGAATATATATTATATATAACATATATAATATGCAATATAACATGTATAATATATAATATAAAATATATATTTATAGAATATATTTACAGATGTAATGTAATATATATTATGTTACATATGATATATATGATTGAAATATTCAAGAATGATTAAATCCAAGGCCTTCACAGGGAGATACAGTAATGCATCTCCAACCCTTTTTTTGTTTAAGACTAATTTGCTAATTTGCTCAAACCAGGCTCTAACTTGTGATCCTCCTGTCTCAGCCTTTCAGAACATTGGGATTATAGCAGGGGTTGCACTACAGGTAGTTCTGTGGTATTTCCATTTTTTTCTCTCATCTTCATTGAATTTCTTAAAAGAATGTTCAACAAAAATGGTTATATATTCAAAATAAAACCAAAGTAAAATGACTCTGAGAAAAGTAAAATGACTTGAAAAATACATAATTAAATGTTTCAGTTATTTTATCTTAGAATAACATATGTAAATATTACATTGTCATAAAATTACTCATCCAGTTGGAGTCACTGGGTCATTAGTTTTGGTCTAGCAAAGTTTCTGGACACAATACTGAGATAGTAACATTCACTTTGTAGTTCTTCTCCCTTGGTGAAAACTAGTAAATCGCCATGAGATTTTCTTCTAAGACTTGCTTTATATGGACTATTGGTCAGTGTTTTCCATCCATTATATACAATAACTAATAATGAAAGAATTTAAAAAGGAAGTTTTGTTTTGGCTCAATCTTCAGGATATTTAGTCCATGGTCAGCTGTCTCTACAGCAGAAATATCAGGGCAGAAATCAATGGTAAATCAATTTCTCAGTTCATGGACCCAAGAAAGCAGAGAGCATTGCTGTGGAAGAATGAACTAGAGACCACACTTAGTACCCAATTGACCACATATAATACCCAAGTGTTAGAGTAATTTCAGTATGACTGAGCTCATACTTCTACAAACAATGAAGAATGAAGTCAGGTGACAAAGGAGGACACAAATGAAGTTTATTGAAAACAGTAAGAATAGAAAAATCATAATAGGCCTATTACAAGGAGATTCTGAAGAGAAATGCCAATTAGTGGTCCATCTCTTTGCCTTTTCCTTATAAATAGGCAGAGTACAAGAGGTGGGCTTGGGTGGGGGAACATTTCAAAGGAGATGAGCTCAGAAAAGTTAAAAGAAAAGAATGGTTATCTGGTATTTTAATATTTTCTTTAGTCTAGGTCTAGATCTGCAGACAGGGCAGAGCTGCTAAAACCTGACCTAGCATATCCTGGATAAGAGTCTTACTCATGGAGGGAAGAAACCTTTTGTAATCTCATGCAAACTTTCATCCTCTACACTTGTGTTTACCTTTGCACCTCTAAGTTTGACTCATGTGCTTGGATTAGGTCATAACCTGGTTGGGTTATTTTCTTTCCTTTTATCCTATAATACTACTAAGATGTGACCTCTGTGACTGCCCACTCATGAAAATTAAACTAACCTACTACACAAGGTCTACCTCCATGACCCACACAGACACAGCCAAAAGTTTACTGTAATAATCTACTGTTCCTTAATACAATAAAGTTGATAAATGAACATTTACAGGCAGATAGAGAAATTTGCTTTTTTATTTGTTGTTTTGTTTTCCTTGCGAGAGTTGGTCAACTTGTAATCTCTGTCTATGGACCTGAAAAGACTTTCTGAAGGCTACTTAAAACCAGGTGTGAGGGTAATAAAAACTGAAGATAAATAATGGGTTTGGGAACAGCTTGGAGGCAGAAAGCTTGTCTAACATGAGAGGGACACTGGGTTGGATTCAAAACTATTAAGTCTTCATTATATGTCAAAATATATTTAAGTGTTATGTAGAATTTTTTAACATAGAATTTTTGATCAGCAATTATATTTTTCCCATTACAGATGAAGAAATGAATATAAAAGGTTGTTCATGTCATATATTCATAAATGAAGGTAAAAGATTTGATTTTATTATGAATTCTATTCTTCAGTACCATCTTGTGTTTGCTAATTGGCCTTACTAAAGAGTAGATAGGAGCTGGGGATTTAGCTCGGCAGCATAAGCGCCTGCCTTGCAAGCATGCAATCACGAGTTCGATCTCTGGTACCGATAAAAAAAAATTAAAAGGGTAGATAAACATTCATCTATCTTCAAGGCACAGAGTGATTTTACAACCAGAGAAAAGCATTCATCCAGGCTAGACTTCTACCTTAAAGAACAGGAAACTGGTACTCTATTTTCCTTGATGATTAAATTTCAAAGGATGATTACAAGTCCTGGAAAGATTTTCTTGAGATGTACAACAACGAAAAGCCCTTTCAAAAGTATTTACTTTTCAAAAGACAAGGAATTCCCCTTAAAGAAGTTCTCTAAGAAAAGGGAGGAGAAGGTCTTGTGGCTTAACTATATGGGATTTTTAAAGGCCAGAGATCAGGCTTACAGTGACAGGAATAATGATTCCTAACAAAATTGCTGTATTAAAAGTTGTATAGATGCAAAGTGAAGATCTAAAACAAGCTCTGTTGTGTCACAGGAATACTTTCTCATTTTTATGAGAACTCCTGAGATTAACAGCAATGACCATGAGTGGGCAGCAGAGGGTAGCGGACTAAAGAGGAAAAGCTTTCCCTTGAAGTAGCTTATTGAAGTAAAGCACCAATGAACATTTGGGATGTCAGCTGATACCAAAGGGGGACCTATTTGACTGCCAGATAGAAACAATGGAATCAAGACCCAAATCAATGTGATCCCCTTTTCTGTTCCAGTTATCTGTAACTATCGTGCAACCACAGCAAACATAGATTTATCGATTGATAACTATTTTGTGTTGTTTAAGGATTTGGTGAAACACAAACTCAAATATGTCAGGGCACACATAGTTTACATATACTCCAGAAGACCAAAACTTGACTCAGAGGACAACGGTCTGAGGTGGAAAATCTATTTTTGAAATGGTGACTTCCTCACAAGTTTGCACTTTCATAAAATACCTAGAAGACTGGTCTCAACTAAATGATCACTTAGAATTCTTATGAGTGGTTTTTCCAGTGTTTCAACCTTAGGGAAGATGTACCTCTTGCACAGCAGGTCAATATGCTAGTGCACAAGGCCAGAACTGCATATTTTTTCATGATCTAATCTCTGAAGTAGAAACACACAGTGGCACTTTCATTACCAATATTGGTTGGTCTGAGACGGGCCTCACTCTAAACAAGAATAAAAGACATAGAACTTTCTCATTCATAAGAGAATATGCAAGAACTTTCAGACATGTTGAAAGCTATCACATTCCCTAACGAGATGAAACTGATGCAATTTTATTTCTTTGAAAGATAGGCATATGTCATCACCAAGCAGCATCTAAAAAGACCGAGAACCTGCTGAAGGAGACAATGAATCCCACCAGCATTTCTTTGCTGTGCTGAATATCTTTGGCGTTTTCAGATCTTGACTTTTGTGCCCTAAACCTCTATTTGTATCTTTCAGATATCAATAATATTCTTGAAGACAAAAGTGTTACTATCTATCTTGGGTCCAAGACATTTAAATTCATTAAGATTTTATTTCCTCATTTGTGAAAAGGGCATAGTGAAATCTATGAAAGTGTGGCTGTAAGTTTAAAATAATCTCCCCACATAAGTATTAGCATTGTAATAGATGCATAATATACTTAAAAATGAGCTCCCTTGTTGAATATGTATTTAGATTTCCCTTGATGGTGGCATATAGTTTGCAACCAGTAAAAGAATAATGTCTTTTAAAGGGGATGGACTTCACAAATTCCTTGAGGCAGAGGAAAGAGGAAAGTATCTAGCAGTATCAATTTTCCAATGGCATATTAGAATTTCCAGGAAATCTTGTAAAAAAAAACCATATTCATGAGTTTTCATCCTAACCTACTAAGTTTGAATGTGTCCATAACTGTAATTTTTAATGAGTTTCTTCATTTTAATACAGCCAGGCTGGCTGGCAACCATCTAAGAGTCTCAATCAAATATATTGCATTATTCTATAAAAATTCATCTGGGCTCCAATTATATATATATATATTTTTTTTTTCCTCCACAAACTATCACTGTGATCTGAAACTAACAAGGAGTCAGATAAGCTTCATCAGTTTAAGACATGAATTTTGATAGTAATTATCATTCTAATTTTTCTTTTAATTAATAAGAAAATTAATCAGAAAATAACTTTTGTTTATTTTTGGTCAATGTGCTGGCAGTTTGCCTGCCTAATCTCAATGTTAATTATATGCATATACTGTACAGGAGTTTGATTATTTTTCCACAGTGTTTTTGTAGTGGAATAATTTCATGAAGATAAGAATTACTCTTAATGCATTCTGTAGACTCAGAAGCAGAGATTTTGTTTTTTTGAAAGTAGTCAATTGTCCAGTCATTTATTTTTTAACTATATTAGCCTTCAGCCAGCTTGTCAATTACAGAACATATAGCCAATTTTGAGTTCCTTGAAAATTCTTAATAAATTATTTTTCCTTCCATGTTATGGTTTGCATCTAGATGTCCCCTCTTCTCAAGTCTCATGTTCTCATAGGTGGGGCTTTCTGAGCTAGTTGGATCTAGTCCTGGATTCTGGTATGTGGTGCTTAATTAGTGTATGGATTATAATTAGTACTGTTCTAGGAGTGGACACTGGAAGACCCACCCTGGGTTTGGGTGCCTCCAATGAATGGAATTGTAGCCAGGATGGACTATAAAGGGGAACAGGGAAGGCAGCCTTGCTGCTGCTGCTGGTTGCTGCTTGCTGGCTTCCACTTGCCATGCAGTGAACTGTTTTTCCTCTGCAAAACCCCTCTGCTATGCTGCCATGACTTGCAGCCTGCTAACTATGGACTGAAAACCCTACAAATTGCAAGCTCAGAAAAACCTTTCCTTCTTTAACTTTGAGTGTTGAGTATTTTGTCTCAGCAATGAGAAAAAGTAACTAAGGCATTCCAATTCTACCTGCCAATGGTAAAAATTATCCCCGGTTTCACAAAACCCAAAAATAAATGACAGAGAGGCAGAAAGAAAATATTAGATTCAAAAAATGTGTTGAAAAGCAATTTATAGCCTTCCCTATAAATATGAAAGACTTTTAGACACATCTACTCTCCAATTTAAATAAATTTAACAGCTTCTCAAAAATGTATCTGCATCAGAGCTATTGTCAACAACAATTTTATTCAAAAAGAGATTAGTGAGAAACCACATGAAAAGGTTTTCTGGGACTACAAACAGCTGAGCCTTTTGACCCATGTCACGAGAATATATTTCTCTTCAGAAATACAGACAATTACTAATTGTATAAAGGAAAGCAGTTTTAAGTTTCAGTATCTACCCTCTACTTAAAGTGAAAAACAATCACATTTTTGTGAAAATTTGCAATTGGAGATAAGTAACTTAGTAACCTAATATGTTATAAAGCAGGTATTTAATAGCTATTTATTCACATAAAAGAAAGTAGAATATTGTATAGCAGTGCATGTACAGTAGGGTCTGAATATTTGTGTCTCCACCCCAAATTCATATTTTACAGTATAAAATCCAATGTCATCATCTTCAGGAGGTACGATGGGAAATGATGTCTTGAGGGTGGGGCCCACATGTTTGGGATTCCTGGTCTTTAAAAAGGCATCTCAGAGAGACAGTTCATCTGTTCCATTATGTCACAACACAGAGAAAAGACAGCTCTCTTTAACAGGCAACAGGCCTGCATTAGATGCCAAATCTGCCAGCACATTGATTTTGATTATCTTAGTCTGTAGAAATGTGAGGAGGAAAAAAAATCTGGTTGTTTACGAGGTACGTAGTTTATGGCATTTTGTTTTAACAGTTATATTGGAGTAATAATACAACTGACTTTGTTATATCAATATACCTTAAATTTCTGAGAATGGGCACTAGTTTTGATACTTTGACAAGGAAAGAATTTGAGTTTGTTTTCACATTTTGTAAACCTAATAAAGAAAAAAGGTTAAATATATTTATACATGTATCTCTCCTCATGTAAGTATACTTGTACATGGGGAAGAAATTTTTTTTTACAGGCATTTACAAGACCTCAGGGTACATTAAAAAAAAAAGTTTATTGGGTCATCCAGGTTTACATTCAGAGCAAACTACTTAACTCAAACAGAAAAGTATTCTTTAAATTTGTGAGAGCGCTGAGCACAATTTTAAAACCGCAGTCTAGAATTGTTGTGCCCCAAGATATTGAATAGTCATACAGATAAGCAATCACACTTCAAATTAAATAAAAGAGATTACGTGAAACATCTAATACCATGCATTAATGGGCACAGGCATTTACTTGGTTGCTATTATTCTATTGATTCATTGACTTATTTATATAAACTACTGGATAAAATAGCACCAAGATTAATTTAGAAACATTATCCATTTTGTAATCATCTTCTCCACTTCTTTTTAAGCAAAGAAACAAAATATAATTCTCTATCTGATCTGTACATTTAGAAGTATTTTTGTTTAGCATTCTCCCACTTTTACCAACAGACTGTTTTTTCAGATGAACACCTGTAAAACTAATCTAGAAAGCAGAAGAACAGAGTATTTGGTTGATATGTTATTTTATGTGTAATTCAGCTTCAGTTTTTAATGTACTTCTCAATTTTGTCTTTCATTGCACAGAAATCCTTCAGATAAATAGTTGCAAGCGGTTTTTAGATGGGTTTTGCATTTTCGTATTTCACTATCCAATTAAATTCTTCTGCTAACTTGGCAAGCAAAGATTTTAATTTTCACACCATTCCAAAGGTATAGCTCAGCAATCATGACAGGTGTGGTGTTGAGAGTTCAATTCCCGTTACAAAAGAAAAAAAAAAAAACACCAAGTTACTACCTTATCAATATTTAATGAATGCTTACTATCTTTAATTAGTTAATTCAAATCTGAAAAAGTTCTTTTGAAAACTGAAATGTTCATTGTTTAAGAAAAAGATTTTCATGCTATTTTATGAATCTTGCATAAAAGTCATAAAACTAGTTGCCTTGGTTTGGTCTTACTAGTAAAAATTCAATATGTCAACACAGTAAAATTTATTTTTTCCTTGCAGCTGAAATGCAATATTCAGCTTCAATTTTTATCACTGACAGTCTGTTTATGTACAAAAATAGGTATCATTGTGACTGTGATTTTTGAGACATTTAAATTATTAACACTAGCAGGAAAATATCCTAGTTTCAGAATTCCAGAGTTTAAGATTAACATTTGAAAAGATCACATAAAGTTCTTACATTTTTTAATTTCCAAAGAGTCATACAATAGATTTCAGAATAAAAAACACACTTAAATCTCAGGTTATAAATAATGAACAAAATATAGTTATAATTTGTTGTCTGGAAACTGAAATTGAAAGTGAATACTATTGTCACCACGAGAATCTCTAAGTAATATTTTTTTTTATTTTTGAAGCATATAGTACAGCTTATAATAATGTCTCACAGACATTTTTTGCATCAATTATTTTCAAAACAGTATCATTACATTTTTATGCCTCACTAGATAGGATATTTTAAAAATGAAAACATTCTCAAAAGTTGTTTCTTATTTAATAGCCTCTTTGGTCATCTTTTTAGAAATAAGCAATTGGGGCTGGGGATTTAGCTCAGTGGTTTAAGTGCCTGCCTTGCAAGCGCATGGTCGTGAGTTTGATCCCATTACCAATAAAAAAAAGAAGCAACTGAGAAAATGATCACAGCAACACATCTGAAAGCTATCCCACTGGAAACATGAAGAATTCAAATATTCCCAGTATTATCTGATCCTTCCCGCACTCTCTCTCTCTCTCTCTCTCTCTCTCTCTCTCTCTCTCTCTATATATATATATATATATATATATATATATATACATATATATATTTTTTTCCCCTAATACTAAGGTGCTTTGGACTGCCTTGTATGCCTTGTATGTTTATTATTATAAATATATAGTTTTGAGATACTAATATCAGCATTTGGGGCCTGAACAGTTTCTTTCTAGGTTCTTGGAGTCTTGGAAGGATTAGACAAGGCACATGGAAAAAAATAGTGAGGATTTAAACTTATTGATCTTGAAATAGAAAAATAATAATAAAAAAAATATGTTCTGCAGAGTAAGTGCGGGCCGGTGACCACATTGAAACGAGGAGGGTAATAATGGCAGGGCCTTTTTGCGACTGGAATTCCTAGATTGCTTCTCGTCCAGGCCAACAATGTATTTGGGATGGTTGCTCTATCAGAAATGTACTAAGCTTGAAGTCAGCTTTCTAGTGTCCTAGCAAAGGCCTGGTCGGTTTGTGGTAGTTGTAAAGAAAGACCCAAAAATGCATGGTTCTGTTGGCTCTCACACACGGGGCTTGGAAATTGTAGTCACCCCAGATTCTGGGTACTGAGCATGTGTCTGGGTCCCCATGATTGACAGGCTTTATGCAGTCCTTTAACCGGTTTGTCCCAGACCCAGTCTCCAACTTTGATAGGATCTGGATCAGGCAAAGTTGCTAAACATCCTGGCAGGACTGGAACATGTGTTTTTCCTACCTGTACCTTCCAGAGTGCTACATTGTCACCTTGACTGTCTCCTTTCCATATTCTTTTAGAAAAATGCCCTAACTATATTGTTTCAGATTGCTCCACTTTCATTGTTTTATTACAGTGTCCCTAGCAATATTTTAAGAAAACGTCCTTTGAGAGGATGTTATTCCTGCAAGTGTGAAGTAACCTCTTGCTTTTAACAATGTAAATGTGAAACTACAGTTTTGTCCACCAAAAATAGTTGACCATGTTGTATTCATGTTGAATGTAAAGTTGAGACTTCCTTCAAATCATATACGTTTGTTAAAATGATGTGTATTTTTCAATTTCAAGTTGCATTAAAATGTTATTAAATAGAACAAATGAAAGACCTGAGTAAAGTCAAGAATACATATCTGTCTGTATTTCTGACCTTTTGAACCACTTCTCAACTTCTCCAGTCTTCATTTCTTTTAATTTTATCATTTCAGATGACATTAGTTAGGAGATTGGTTAGTAACAAAATTTGACATTTCATGATTGAAAAACAAATATTGGTTCAGGGAAAGAAAACCCAAAAAGGTGGGCAATATGTCCTTAGAGCTGTCTTCATAAAAATATAAGCCTATCTTCAAGTAACATTTAGATATCCTTTAGATTTGAAGATGTTTATTTTTGTGCGCACGACAAGCAAAGACACTGTATAATACAGATGATGTAGCATGTGCCCTGATTTCATAAACCTGGACAAATTTTCTGTGCTCACAACCCGTGTGATCAGTAAAGACGCCAGCAAATGGTTATCTCTAGAGTTTCAATCTCAGTTCACACTTCTACATGACAAGTTCAAAACCCACCTTCTTCCTTGTCCATTTGAAAGGAATTCCATTAAAACTTTGAGTCAAAAGGAAAAGATGAGCTATCAACTTACTATAGGCAGCTTTTGACAGCTTCTCCATTTGTATATGCATTTCCATCAATCTGAAACCAAAGAGACAATAAAGCAAACCTCTTTCAGCTTGCAGTTTTCCTCTGATGTGATGATTGCCCCTCTGATGTTTACAGTTCACAGTTTCATAATAATGGGTGATTTTTAGCACCTCACTTGCTTCTTTCCACATACTTTTGTAACACTTTCAGCAGTTTCATTAGAGTTGTTTTTAGAGTAAAATGAAATGCTCAAGAAGCAGTTTAAAGCATAAGCATAAAAGGAAACATAATCTAACTTTGGAAAATACCTATTTTTTAAAAAAATCCTACTTCTTTCTTACATCTTCATTTATTTACAACTAAAAAAAATGCCAAGTAATTTTTGGGAGTCTTTACATTTTGTGCAATCATTTTACAGGAACAATACTGTCTAACACATTTCCCAAGAATGATGTTATTCTCCCTTAGCTGTGCACAGCCAGTCACAGAACACAACTCCACCAAATCATGCTACCTTACAGGTTTAGCCCAAATGGCCTTAACTTGGATGTATCTATTTCCTTACTCTAATTCATTGCCATTCCACAGAGTTAATTAAAAGTTCATCTTAACTCTGTTGTCATGTTATTTTTTTTTAATTGAGGTTGATGTTGACAAGGTTATTCCTTATACCACTATTTTATGTGTATAGATTTCATTTAGAGTAGTCTCCTTTGAAACAGAATAAAGTATAGCAGGGCTTAAATTTTTCATGAGAATAAATAAATCCTTATTTAAAAATGTAGAGGTTAAAAGTAATAGAGGTTAAAATAGTGATGTTATGCTAAATATACATATTAAAGTTGATTATTTGTAGATGTTAGGAAATATACAGATATCACCACATCATTGTCTTGGTAGCCCAAGTTGCTCAACAGTCATCTCAAAATATTTTCTGCCATGAAAGTAGGTGGTAGTTTAGTAACCAAAAATTAAAAGAAGCTGATGGTTATCAGTTAGTAAATAATGCCATCATATTTTATACATTATTCATAACCAAATGTTCAGAAAATTACAACAGCAAATACAAGATTGCTTATTTTCCTCATTTAATTATAACTCCTTTTACAGCTCAGACCATACTTAGAATCAATGTGCCATTTTGGGTGCCAGATTTCCTGACATGATTTCTAATTACAAGTGACAGAATGTTTACAAAATATAATATAGAAAAACAAGAGGAATCTATTGGCACTCACATGAATCTCAGGTCTCAAACTGATTAATGAACAGCTCTAGGAAATCGATAATGTCATATGGTATTTTTCTCTGCAGGTCTCAATTCTCCTGTGGCAGATTAGTCATAGCAGGCTGGTTAGAAAACAGGAGATATCCTATCAATCACAAAGAACTAGAAAGTAGGCTGAATGACAGGATGTGACCTGTCAATCATGGACATGATGCATGGATAGAGCAACTTCTTGTGCTCCAGATCTGAGACACTGTAAAAAACAGCAGTCATTGGCTGCTCTGTCTGTGTGATCTTCCTGTTCCGTTCTCTTCCTGTTTCTCCAGTGGTCCTTATTTCGCTCTTCACTTTTGCCTTCACTCATTGTTTTTCTTTCTTTATTTTAAATAAAAGTAATGTTTATCTGGTCATTGGTTCTCCCAGTCAATTCTATCGAAGGGACAGAAAGAGCCTGGAAGTATCAAACACCATGCCATCTGGCAACACCCCGAAGTTCTAAGGATTATCATTCTTTGCAAAGCTTGTGTTCATGTGGCATGAGAGTGGCCCTGACAATTGAATTTGACACATATTCCACTTTATCCAAGTTACAGTACTAAAGCCAATGTGTTCAGAAATATACTGTTTTGTCTACCTATTTGTTTCATCTACATTTTCCATTAATAACACTGTGCTAACCAAGATCCAAACACTCATACTCATACTTGAATTTTAAAAATTATTTGTCAATAAATAATGAAGTGCCACTGATGTTTCTGAATCACAACCCTTACGTAACAGACCTGAAATCAATGGAAAGTCCTCCAAATGCCTTCCTTCTCAGATTTTTTGCAGATTCTCAATTAAAGATACTATTTTCAGGCAAAATGACAAATTTTCTTAGAGACAAATTATAGTTATTCAAATATACGTTATTCTTCTAATTGTATAGATCATGAAAGGAGCCTTTGAATAAGCATCAATGAGTGAACATTTCTAAAGTTATGAGAATAATTCACATATGAAGCCATTCCTAAATGTTGTACTTGGATTTTAGAGATAATTTTCAGTTTATTTAAGATTAAGTAAGCATTAATGATAACTCAGTACTTTACAATACAGCCACTGGCGTTTCTTCATGGGGAATTTTCCTAAAACTCTTCATCCTCATTCATACATTATAGCACATCTCACATATTATTTTCTGCTGCTTTGAATTGGTGCAAAACTTTGAATGAAGATGCATACATACAAACTGATTTGTTCTACATGTAATTGCTGCCTTCATTTGGAGACCTTGGTTTCCAGGATTTTTAGCAATAACCTTCATTTGCTCAGATATCCACTTGTCAATTATGCTACCTCTACATTTTTTTCACTATTTAAAAAATTCTGAATGAGTTTCATTGGTCTTTATTAGCATCTTTTATGCTTTGTTTA
Organism: Hydrochoerus hydrochaeris; assembly: GCA_004027455.1. Taxonomy (NCBI): domain Eukaryota; kingdom Metazoa; phylum Chordata; class Mammalia; order Rodentia; family Hydrochaeridae; genus Hydrochoerus; species Hydrochoerus hydrochaeris. The sequence goes on from PVLA01002166.1 coordinate 265,799, forward strand.
CTGAAATACAAATATCACATGAAAAGTGATCCAATACATTGTGAAATGTATGAATTAAAAATATTTACTACAGTAAAAGACACATTGTAAAAAAATCCCCCACAAAATATTTGCACTCACTTTCAACACGCTTAGGACTGATCAAAAATTTAGTGAATGTCCCTGCCCAGTGCCACCCAACAGAAAAGCAGTCTTGCAAAAGCACTATGGTGTGTACACAACTCGCCCTGTTCCTTGGATCTGGCACTGTGTAACTTTGACTCTGCCCCAAATTCAAAACACTGTGAATCAATGCAAGACCTCAAAGCAGTTATGAGAGCAGGCTAAGATCCTCATGGGAGCGCACTTCAGAACTACTTCAGACAGGGGCAAGGACAACGGGTTAAGTGTGTTCAACATGAGAGGCAGTATTCTGAGGGGCATCAATGGCAATGTGTCTCTTAGTGTATCTTTTTGTTGTATTTTGTTTTTTGATTTAGGGTCTCATTGCTTAATTCAGGCTGACTTTGAACTCACTATGTAACTCAGTCTGGCCTCGAATTTGCTGCAATCTTCCTGCCTCAGCTTCCTGAGTGCTGGGATTATATGCCTGCACCACGATACCCAGTTTAATTTATTCATTTTTTTTATTTAAAAGAGACTAAAACCAAACAAAATAAAACAGAATAGGGCCTATCAAAACAAAACAGTGAACATGATATGGGACTTCAAAACAAGATAATAGGAAATCATCAAGAGGCATTATGGTAGCCATTGTTGATTTCTGGTTTAATTTTTAAATTTTAAAAATAAATTATACATATTAATCACACTGTGTATGCATACACATACATATCACCTTTTTATTAAAATATGTATAACGTTTTTGATATAAAATTTAGTGTTTCAACTTTCAAAGATCCAAAAGTTGTTGAAATATACTTTTAATGTAATTGTAAACATAAATATGATGATTATGATAAGTATGATAATCCTCATTGAGAACATTGAACATATAATACTCTATGCTATTAATTAAAACCATTTAATCCTCATCATGCTTCCATGAGACAAATTACCTTGTTATACATCAAAAAGCTACAAAGTAGAAAATTTCATATTTGGATCTAGGCAGATTCTATTGATGCTTCGTTTTTGAGTGTTCATGTACCAAATTGTCATCATACAACATCTCAAATATTTAGTAATTGTAAAAAGTATAAATCACATTCCTAGGGAAATGATTTATTTGGTTTGGTAAAAATTGTGAGGATATAGGATTCAAAATATGACTCTAAAATCTGAGGTCTTATTATCTAGGTTACATTTTAACTGCTTGTAGCAATAATATTTATTTTTTCACTAAGGTTGTCTTTGTATATACTGGCTTTAACGTACCTAATCTACTGTTTCATTCTGTGAATTAGCTTAGAAACATTATAAAAGTTGTTAGTGATGTGGGATATGAAAAGATGTCAAATCATGGCAAATGGAATGATAATGAGGGTCTGGTGGAGCACATCCAAAGAACAAATGTTTCACTTGCTTTCACCTTCCCCCATCTGCTTCTGCTGAGAGCCTTGTCCTCTAAGTCACTAATTATTGTAAAATAGGTTGTATGTAAAGAAAGAAAAACTAAACATTTCATAGCAAGTAAGTCTGCTGTTATTTTTTGCCTAATTAATGTATGGTTTGATAGAATGGCCACACAAAATATGAAATCCAACTTCCTAGACTTTGTAAATATTGTGTCACTTTCATAGACACTGAACTGAGAGAAGATGATTTAAGATGCAGTCAGACCTGTGACTGAGTAGTATTAAAGCCAGAGAATAACAGAAATTACCAAAAGCTGCGAGAGATGGAAAACAATCTTTCCTAAAGTCTCTGTGTAGGAGTGTGGTCTAATAGAAGCTTGATTCTGGACTTCTAGCCTTCACAACAGGGAGAAAGGAAATTTAAGTTCTTGTGAGACTCTAGCATTGTGGTACTTTATTTCAATAGCCTCACCCCAATGGCTGGAAAGAATGAAAAAAATAAGGCAAGGTAGATGTGGATATGAAAGTAGATTTTCAAATGGGGCATCTCTGAATTTCTATTTTGGTTTGACTTTCTGTATATTTATTTTGGATTTCACTGAAAACATCTGGTGATAATTCCCCAGATATCTTACTATGAAATCTCACCACCTCAGAAGTGCTTGCAAAGAAGGTGGCTGAAAACCAACATATAAAAGAGAAAGTGGATTCTGATGATAGTCTGACAGAAAATCAGCTCAAACTTTCATTAAGGTCTCCTAAGAGGCAGGATGAGAACTCTAGGAAAAAGATAATGAATTTGTCTTTATCTGATAATTGCTTTCATATTTCACTCTTTTCTCTTCTGTTTACATTTCCCTTTGGGAAAGCCATTTAATAAACACAGACTAAAAACTCTTAATGTAGTTCTGTAAAACTCTTCAAGTTTTTTTTTTCTTCCGGACAGTTGAATTCAGATTTAACTCTTTCCCTGTCCTGATAAATTTCAGTAATGTCTTCGTTCCCAATTTAACATTGTCTGGTACAACTTTTGCCCTGGAAAAATATGAAAAGATCTCACATAGTTGATTTTTTATAGGAGTGCAACTATTTTATTACAGAGTAAAGAAAATAGGAGTTGAATTTATAATTTTAAAATTCATAGTTTTAAAATTTTAGTGAGCACAAATATTTTCACCTTTTTTTAAAGTCTCACCTTGGTTTTTTGGTTCTATCTTGGCTTTTTAAAAATGTTATTATTCATTTCTTCATTTTGGTATAATTATAACTTTATTTCATTGATTCATTATTTTTTAAAAATCCCTCTTTCATATAACTGCATGTATGTTTGAGTGTGTAAAATAGATGGCCATATTGCTGAATCTTTTGTTGGATCACTGAGCAGAACTGTTTGCAGTCTCACTGTTTAAATGTCTACTATGTATCCATTAATTTTGTAATTTGAACAACTACATCCAAGATGACAATATATAATTTATCAACTAGTGATTTCTTAGTGGGTTTTTTCTCTTTTTCCTTTTTTTTTTCTTTCTTTTAAAATTCTGTATTGTTGCTATCCTTTTTTCTGTTTTGCTTTTTTCTTCTCTTTAAATAAAATTTTAAAAATGTACACTTGCTATTGTAAAAAAAGAGGAAATAGGAAGCACTATAAAAGATAGCTGCATGTATGTTTAGATGTGTGGGATTGATGACCATATTTCTAGGTTCTTGTTGGATTGTTGAACAGATCTGTTTGCACTCTCACTGCTTGAGAGTCCACTTTGTGTGCTTTAATTTTGTAACTTGAATAACTATTTCTAATGTGTAATTTATCAAATAGTGATTTCTTACTGTTTACCTTTATTTTGAAATTCTGTAATATTTCTACCATTTTTCTGTTTTTTTCTCTTTAAATAAAAAAAAAACATGAAAAATCCCTGTTTCAGACTAGTTTATCCATTTAAATCTGACAAAATTTTACTTTTCAATGGTAGGTTTAAAAACTATGTAGATTTAAAAAACATTTCATTGTCCAATTAAAGAAGGGCAATTGCCAAATATATTGATTAATAGTTTACGTAATGGGAGTAGGAATTTTTAAAATTTTGTGGAGGTGATATTTGTATTTATCGATCTATTCAGTATCAGGCTTCTTTAAAAAGCATATTTAAAATAGATACACAGAGAATAAGGGAACTCTGCCTTCTCAAAGGACAGCACTAAAGATACCATAGCTTCAGGGTCTTCCTGGAAGACAGAGTCTCACTTACCCATGTTTAGATGACTTTCCCAAGCTCACATGGTTAACGGAGTTCTCTCGTCATCTGCCACGGTCCTATTATATCTTAATTCTTCCTCTCATTGCGTCAGGTTTTCATTTTAATCTGTCTTTAAAAATCAGTTTGCTGACTCATCACTTCTCTAATCTTTAATCTTTTGGTTGCCACTAATATCTTTATACTGCTTTGACCTATGCAACAACAAATTAATGCAATCTTTGTAACTCAAACCATTTTTCTCACTGTCCTGCACGATTGAAGACTACAGTGTTTTGTGATTCAGTAGCTGCCATGTTTCATCCTGAGGGAGCTAAACTTCTATGATGATTCAGATGCTACCTGCTTATGTGACTTGTAATCAATTTGTAATTTTGGTTGAGCATAAGAAGGCATTTGCATGAGAGAGCTGGATAGGACGCTGCTGTCCCCGAGGCTGATAGTTGGAGGCACTCAGCCCTCTGCAAGCTTTTGCCTGCGGAAAACATCAATGAGGGCATTCCCTTCAGCAGCAGAAAGGAAACTGCAGGGAATCTCGTTGAGATTTTATTTTAAGACAATGGAATCAAGATGTCAGTCAAGATTAATCATTATCATGATTGTCATCTTGAATCTAGCTCTCTGTTTCCACTGTTCTAAAAATAGTTCTAGAGAAAGACTATATATATATATATATATATATATATATATATATATTCATGTATTTTATATATTTAATTCTGAAAATTGTGTTCCATGTCCTTAGGTCTGCAAGAATATTAAGATCAAATTCCACATTATGATCATACTTGTGAATTATAACTTAATACATACTCACCAAGCAATATCACTGAGCCTTAATTTCTTCAAATGTAACATGGAGAGAATAAAGATGCCCCATTTAAATCACTGAGTTTGTGACTAGTGACCTAGTAAATTTTGGCCCTTTACATGTGTAAAATGTACTACGACAGCACATACTATGGACACAGGTTAAGTACTGGTATTGTGACCATGAATTTCTGCTATGGCTAGTTCAAGACAAAGTCCTATCAATCAAAAGTATGGTTAGTCACGTTTCAAGCAAAGGAGAATCAGAGACAGGGATATGCCTCAAGTGGCACAATGCCTGCCTGACAAGCGTGAGATCACGAGTTTCATCCCTGGTACAAAAGCAAACAAACATACAAACAAAAATGGTGAATTGTCACCAGCTTTAAAAGGTACAAATTACAACCCAAGTCTGAAAATATTCATTGAAAATCATGTTATCCTCTGCATGTTAGAAGATCTACTTCAGTGTAGATAAGATAACTCAGCTACAGTAAAAAAAAAAAATTCTTCAGATGTGTTACATTGTTCCAATAAACCCTAATGAATTTTTATCATTCATGTGATATGAATCATATCTGTATATATGTATGTGTATATGAGTGAGTGTGTCTTACTATGTGTACCATTACTTCACTCGAATGTTAGACTGGGAAAGACTCAATAGTTTACCCAGAATATCTTTTTCATCTGTGTAAGAAATCTCAGTATACATTCACAGCATTAAATTATTTCATATGTCTTCTCTTTCATTTCGGTTCTGGGGATTAAACCTAAGGGTTTATATTGAACTACATCTCCAGCACTTTTTTTTTTTGGAGAGGGGTACCTGGGGTCAAAATCACAACCTTGTACTGACCAGGCAAGCGCTTGAGCTGCTGATCTAAATCCTCAGCCCTCCAGCATTTTTTTTAATAATTTATTTTAAAAGCAAGGTCTTGCCAAATCATGCATTTGCTCAGGTTGGGATCAATATGTGGTCCTCATGATTAAGTCTCCTGTATAAAACAATATTCTAAATCTTGGTACATAAAGGTGCATTTCCCAGTGCTACATTTTGAAATGCCACAGACAATGGATGTTAATCAAAATTTTTCTATTCATATTCTTGTTCCTTAAATTTTTCTAGGTAACATATATGAATTACATGTATAAAATTAAAAAAATTGCAATCTTTGGCATAAATGGTTTAATTTCCAGTAAGATTATTTGCTATATCCCAGTACCATGTGCTTCTTCCTGTGTCATCCTACCGTGACACATTAAGATCTGTAACTGGTTCATAAATTACATCTCAGTTCGGAGAGTTGCTCAGAACCTGGAAGTTCACTCCACCTGGTTGTGGCTGTTCAGAAAAGAATTAAAAAGATTAAGGAACATCGATCAACTAAGAAGCAATTTTTGCATTACCTGGATTGAAGAAATGAAATGCTTTCTCTCTCACTTCACGTATGACAGTACTGAAGTCCAGGATTCCACAATTGGTCTGAAGGCGCGTAATGAGAGTCTATCACAAGTCTCAGTATACGAGACTCTTTGATACTACTGGATTCTGAACAGTGGCTTCACTTGAGATTTTCAAGAGAGCAAGGCTTTCTTTCTTTCACTTGTCAGAAACCTTGACAGAGGCCAGCCAGTTGCTTTCTTGTCATCAGCAGTACACTGTTCTTTATTTATTGGTGCTATTCCTAACTAGGTTGCTTTTTTATTTTTAAATCGATGCATTTTAGGGATCCACAATGATCACATTCATCATAGGAAATTTGTAGCTAAATGTGATACGTCTTGCTTTCTCTTTTTTCCCCCATTTCTCTCCCCTCCCTTCCCAAGAGCTCTTCCTCTCTTTGTTTGCAAAAGCTTTGTATCTGTTTTTTCCCTTTTCTCTTTTTCATGTCCTTGCTTCTTTTCACTCTCCCCTCTTCCTTGTTTCCCTTTTCATTTGAATATTTTCTTCCCATTTCTTAGCCTCTGTAATAAAATTTGGTCCTTATTTACACTTTTGGTTTCTCATACCAGAGAAATAATATGATATTTACAAATGTGTGAAAGATTTATTTCAGTTGAGAGTGAGATTTCAAGGTGTATCCAGTTTACCCAGAAATGTCTCAAACTTGTTTTTCTTTATGGCTCAGTAATGCTATTTCATAAAAGAACCACATCTGTTTTATCCATTCATCAGTTGATGGGCATTTGGGACAATTCCAAGATTCAACTATTACAAAAGGTACTACTACAAACACAGAATTTCATGTTCATGTTGTGCAAGGCTTTTAAATATGATGGGATCTCAGTGGTTGATTATTTGTGATATATCCTGTGCAAACAACAAGTTTTTGTTTATAAAGTCTTTGCCTACACCAATCTTCAAGAGTTCTATCTATTCTATCTTCCAGAAGACTTAGTGTTTCTGTTTTAAAATTTAGATCTTTGAAGCATTTAGATTTTTGTTTAGTACATGGTCAATGATGTGAATCTAGTTTTAATCTTTGGCATGTGCAAAGCCAGTTTTCCCAGCACCATTTATTAAAGAGGCGATCTTTCTTCCAGGGAAGGTGTTTAGCACCTGTGTGGCTGGCAGAGTATGTCTGGAAATGTTTCTTTAGTTGTCTAATTGTGCTACCTAATACCTCCAGAACTTGAATAAAATTGATGACAGTGGACATCCTTGTCTTGTTCTTGATTGGTGTGAAATTTTCTTTTTGATCATTTCATATGATGTTGGCTGTTGGTTTATCATAAATGGCTTTTAGCAGATTGAAATTAAATATCATCTACTCCAATTTTCTGTAGCTTTTTATGATGAATGGATGTTATGCTTTGTCAAATGCTTGAGATGAGTATATATTTTTGCTTCTTGACTCTGTTAATATGGTGTATTACACTTATTGATTCACATACTTTGAATCATCCTGAATCCCTGATGTGAATTCTACTTGGACATGATTCTTCTTGATGATTTCCTCCATTTCTTTTTTTTTCAGTATCATATTGAGGATTTGGGGTCTTTTTTATTAGGGATATATGCATGTAATTCTCTTTTTTGGCTGAATCTCTCTCTAGTTTTGGTATCAGGATAATATTTGCTTACAGAAATGAATTTGGGTATATTGCTTCAATTTCAATTTCGTTAAAGAGTCTGAGAAGTAGTGACATTAGATTTTCTCTAAATTCCTTGTACAATTCAACAGTGAATCCATTAGGGCTTTTTCTTGGGAGGCTTTTAATTACATGTTCAATTTCTATGACAACATTGGTTCATTTAGAATTTGTTCATCTTCTTGATTCAGCTTTGGTAGTTCATATATTCTAGGAATCTGTCCATTTTTTCTTTGTATTTCATCATATCTGAGTACAGGTTCTTGAAGTACGTATTAAAGGTATTCTGTATTTCTGCAGGACATTTTGTGCTTTCACAATTTTCATTCATGAATTTGATTTTTTCATTCCTTGTTTGATAAGATTAGCTTAGGTTTGTGAATATTATTTAACCTTTAAAAGAACTAATTCTTCCCTTTATTGATTCTTTGTATTGTTTTCTTAATCTCAATTACATTAATTTCTCCTATAATCATTTTGAATTCCTCCTTCATACATGCTTTCAGCTTGACTTTTTGTGGAAGATTGAGGATTAATATTAGGTTGTGGAATACTTCCACTTATGGGCCTTACTCCTGGCTTTTTAGAGCTGTCCTGGGTTTCCCATAGGGCCTGATGCATTCTCCTGAAGCTGGGTCCCGAACTTTTCCAGAAAATTACATCTGTCTTGTATGAACAACTAAGAAGATCATGTAGAATTCAAGAAGTAACAGGAGCTCAGGCCCTGACCACTTGCTCTGGCAGAATCCCAGCACACAGAAATGGACTTTGAGCTTGCTCCCAGGCGGTAAGACCATGCCCTGCATCAGAGACCACCTCAAAGCTCACACAGGGACTGGGTATTAACCAGGCCATGCCCAGTGAACGCCAAGCAATGAGCAGGACCCAGATTCCAGCCTGGGGAACTGACTGCACATGCTGGTGGAATTCCATAGCATGGAAAGGGACTTTGAGCTTGCTCCCAGGAGATATACCATGCCCTATATCAGAGACCACCCCAAGGGCCACACAGGGATGAACCTTGGACTACAGTGGATTAGCTGTGTCATTGTGGTGAATATGCCCCTAAAATAGAGGTGTACAGTGGGTAAATAGGGCCAGTATTAAAGCCCCCTCCAACTAACTGTAAGACCTTGGTGAGTCAGAAAAGAGTGTGGGTGATCTCCTCTGATGCACAGAAAACATCAGGCAGTGTGAAAATGGTAAAACAAAAAAGCAAAATGCAGGCTCAAACATCTAGTCCACGAAGAGCAAGTACAGGAGACAGTGAAATAGAGGACCCCAAAGGTAACACACATGAAATCTCTGAAAAGATAGTGAGTGACATAAAAAACAACTCCTTGAGGCTATAGAGGAAATCAAATTAGAAGTACTTTCCCATGTAAAGATAGAAATAACAAACTTAGTAAAGGAATTGTTGAATGCAGCTAAACAAGAAGTGCAGAAAAAAGTACAGGAGTGTGGGAAATTGATTGAAACCTTGAATGAACAATGTAGCAAACAAGCAGAATTCATGAAACAAACTGAAAGAGACATCCAAGAAACCAAAAATTCTATTCAAAGCTTGCAAAACCACGTAAATGAAAGTGAGGATAAGATTTCGGACCTGGAGGACAGGATTGAAATTAGTGATCATAAAAGGATAAAACTTCTAAAAATAACAAAGCACCATAAAGTATAGTCCAACAGCTTAAAGATGATGCAAAGAGAAAAAAATGTAAGATTAATAGGCATTAGTGAAGAAGGCAGGAGCCAATGCAAATGACATAGCCAAAATATTCACAGAGGTAAAGAAAAAAATTTCCCAAACATGGGGAAAAAAGCTGATATGCAGACAAACGAGGCATATAGGACACCAAACAGTCACACTCAACATAAATCCACATCAAGACACATAATAATTAAGATCTAAGACATATAGCTTAAAAACAGAATATTAAAAGCTGTTAGAGAAAAGACACACAACTCACCTATAAAGAAAAGCCCATTAGAACCACAGCAGACTTTTCAGGACAAACTCTCAAGTCCAGAAGAGCTTGGAGTGAGATATTTCAAGCCCTGAAAGAAAACAACTTTCAACCCAGACTGATGTACCCAGCAAAAATTTCATTGAAATTTAATGGAGAAAGCAGATACTTCCATGACAAAGAACAATTGAAGAAATTCACATCCACAAAACCAACCCTAGAAAGAGTACTGAAAGACAAATTAGACTGAGATAAAAATGACCACAATTCCCAGAACAACAATCAGGTAGGACAAGCAAATAAATGAAGGGGAAAGCAGAAAGCAAACAATTGGAACATAACATGGCAAAGTCAAGCCAGTACATATCAGTGATATCCATAAATGTAAATGGCCTCAATTCACCTACAAAAAGAAACAGATTGACAGAATGGATCATGAAACAGGATCCCACAATATGCTGTATACAAGAAGCACACCTGACCCAAATGGAAACTCATAGATTAAAAGTCAAAGGATGGAACACAGTATTCCGTGCAACAGGAACCCAGAAAAAAGCAGGGGTAACAATTCTATTTGTAGACAATGTGAACTTCAAACCTAAAAGACATAAAGAAGGTCACTACATACTCCTTAGTGAAAAAATTCAAGAGGAAGAACTAACAATTATATATATGCACCAAATACAGGAGCACTCAGCTATATAAGACAGATATTAAGGGACATGAAAAACCAAATACACAAGAACACAATTATAACAGGGGATCTTAACAGCCCTTTGTCACAAAGACATAGATCAACTAGACAAAAAGTCAACAAAAAAATAACAAAACTGAATCATACCTGTGAGCAATTGGACTTAGTAGATGTTTACAGAGTGTTCCAGACAACCACATCAGAATACACATTCTTCTCAGCTGCACATGGGACATTCTCCAAAATAGACCATATATTATCCCATAAAACATTCTTAAGTAAAACCAAAGGTATTGAAATGATCCTATGTATAATGTCTGACCATAGCACACTGAAATTGGAAATTAATAGCAAAAGAAATTGCAAAACATGAATAAATACATGGAAATTAAATAACAACCTTCTGAGCAACCAGTGGGCTACAGATGAAATTAAAGAAAAAATAAAGCAATACCTATAAGTCCATGAAAATGCAGAGACAACATAATGCAACCTGTGGGATGCAATGAAAGTGGTCTTAAGAGGGAATTATATAGCAATAAATTGTCATATCAAGAAAAAAGAATGAGCACAAATAAACAAACTAATGCTCCATCTCAAGCTTCTAAAAAAAGAAGAGCAAGGTAAACCCAAAGCTCATAGAAGAGAGGAAATTGTAAAGATTAGAGCAGAAATAAATGCAATTGAAACTAAAAAAAATACAAATAATTAATGAATCAAAAAGCTGTTTTTTTAGAGAATAAATAAAATTGACAAACCCCTAATTAATCTTATCAAGAAAAAGAAAGAAAAAGCCCAAATTCACACAATAAGAACTGAAAAGGGGGAAATTACTAAAGATCCCATGGAAATTCAAAAGATCATGAATACATACTTTGAAAAGCTCCACTCACATAGAGTGGAAAACACAGAGGAAATGTACAGATTTCAAGAAACATATGAACTATCAAAGCTCAACCAAGAAAATATGGCAATTTTGAACAACTCAATATTAGCTATTGAAATTGAAAACATAGTTAAAAACTTACCAACAAGGAAAAGCCCAGGTCCTGATGGATTCACAGCTGAATTCTACAAGAAATTTAGAAAAGATTTGATGCCAATACTCCTTAAACTCTTCAAAGAAATTGAGAAGAAAGCAATCCTCCCTAAATCATTCCTGGAGGCAAGTATAACTCTCATGCCAAAACCAGAGAAAGACCCAACCAAAAAGGAGAACTGTAGGCCAATCTCACTAATGAACATTGATACAAAGATTCTCAATAAGATACTGGCAAATAGAATGCAGCAAATCATCAAGAAGGTTATATATCATGACCAAGTAGGGTTCATTCCAGGAATGCAGGGATGGTTTAACATACGCAAATCAAAAATTGTAATACACCACATCAACAGAGCCAAAAACAAAAACCACATGGTCATCTCAATAGATGCAGAAAAAGCTTTTGATAAAGTTAAACACATGTTCATGATAAAAAACCTCTAGAAACTCAGAATATATAGTGTCTACCTCAACCTTGTAAAGGCCATCTATGACAAACCAACAGCCAACATTATACTAAATGGACAAAAACTGAAAGCTTTCACTTTAAAATCAGGAACAAGATAAGGATGTCCCCTATCACCAGTCCTTTTCAATATAGTTCTAGAAACACTAGTCAGAGCAGTCAGACAAGAGAGAGAAATAAAAGGAATAGAGATAGGAAAGGAAGAAGTTAAATTATCACTATTTGCAGATGACATGATACTCTATATAGAAGACCCAAAAAACTCCATTAAAAGACTACTAGAGGTAATAAACAAGTTTCAGCAGAGTAGATGGATACAAAATTAATGCTCAAAAATCAACAGCATTCCTGTAACCAAAGAACAAACTCACCAAGAAAGACATTATGGAAATGTCACCCTTTCCAATAACATCTAAAATAGTGACATACTTAGGAATCAACCTAACTAAAAATGTAAAAGACCTATAGGCTGAAAATTATACTATGCTGAAAAAGGAGATTGAAGAGGATATTAGAAAATGGAAGGACATTCCTTGCTCTTGGTTAGGAAGAACCAACATTGTGAAAATGGCCATACTGCCAAAACTGTTATACAGATTTAATGCAATCCCAATCAAAATACCATTGTCATACATCACAGATCTAGATAAAACACTCCTAAAATTCATTTGGGAACAAAAGAAACCTAGAATGGCAAAGGCAATTCTGGACAACAAAAGCAAGGCAGGAGGCACTTCAATTCCCAACATGAAACAGTACTATAAAGCCACAGTGATAAAATCAGCATGGTACTGGCAAAGAAATAGACCTGATGATCAATGGAACAGATTAGAAGATGCAAGCATGACTACAAAGACACTCAGCCACCTGATGTTTGACAAAGGGGCTATATATGTCCACTGGAAGAAGGACAACTTCTTTAATAAATGGCGTTGGAAAAATTGGCTCTCCACCAGCCAATAGACTGAAACTCGTTCCATGCCTATCACCATGCACAAAACTAAAGTCTAAATAGATCAAAGACCTTAGTATTAAAACAGAAACACTAAATCTACTGGAAGACAAGGTAGGTAGAATTCTTGGAAACATAGGGGTAGGCAGAGAATTCATGAACAAAACACAAAGTACACAGGAAACTCTTCAAAGAGTCAACTGAGATCTCACATTATTGAAAAGTTTCTGCACTTCAAAAGAAATCACCAATAGAGTGCAAAGACAACCCATAGAGTGGGAAAGAATTTTAGCCAGCAACACCTCAGACAAAGGACTTAAATCCAGAACATATAAAGAATTGAAAGGGCTGGGGATTTAGCTCAGCAGCCAAAGCGCCTGCCTTGCAAGCATGTGGTAGTGAGTTAGATCCCTGGTACCAAAAAAAAAAAAAGCATTGAAAAACATCAAGCCCCCCAAATTCAAAGACCCTCTTCAAAAATGGGCATCTGAGATGCACACACAGTTGTAAGATGAAAATATACAAATGGCAAATAAATATATGAAAAAATGTTCACCATCACTGGTCATTCGAAAAATGCAAATTAAAACAACATTAAGACATCATCTCGCTCTGGAAAGAATAGCTGCCATCAAGAAATCAACTGATAACCAATGTTGGCAAGCCTCGGGGAAAAAGGAACACTGCTCCACTTTTGGTGGGAATGTAGACTGGTACAACCACTATGGAAATCCATATGGAGAATTCTCAGAAGACTAGAATTAGAAGTTCCATTCAATCCAGCTATTCCTCTCCTGGGTATTTCCCCAGAAGAACTGAAAAGTTCATATCACAGTGATATATGTGAATCCATGTTCAAAGCAGCAAAATTTATAATAGCTAAACCTTGGAAATAACCAAGATACCCATCAACTGCAGAGAGAATGACAAAGACGTGGTATTTGTATATAATGGAATATTACTCAGCTATAAAAAGGATGATTTTGAGGCCTTCATAGGTAAATGGAGACAACCTGAGACTATTCTCATTAGTGAAACAAGTAAGAATCGTATTTATAAATACCACATTGTGTCTCTAGTGTAAAAAGTAATAAGAACTATAAACGTAACAAAACTCAAAATGTATAATTGTTATTGTAAAAAAGAGAGGAAAAGAAAGTGCTCTAAGGGATATAACTGCATGTATGTTTGAATGTGTAAAATAGATGGCCATATTGCTGAATCTTTGTTGGATCTTTGAGCAGATCTTTTTGCAGTCTCACTGTTTGAATGTCTACTATGTATCCTTTAATTTTGAACCTTGAACAACTATATCCAAGGTGACAATATGTAATTTATCAACTAGTATTTTCTTAGTGTTTTTTTCTCTTTTTTTCTTTTAGAATTCTGCATTGTTGCTACCCTTTTTTCTGTATTTTTTTCTTTCTTTTTTTCTCTCTTTAAATAAAATTTAAAAATGTGTAATTGCCATTGTAAAAAAGAGGAAATCAGAAGTGCTCCAAAAGATAATGAAGATTATCAATCCTTCATGCTTAAGGAAATGCAAAGGAATTGAAATTATTCCATGCATATTACTAGACCATAGGACAATCAAATTGGAAATCAATGGCAAAATAAACCAGAAAATTGATAATCATAGTTCTATGTTCTTGTTGGGTTGTTTAACAGAACTGTTTACAGTCTCACTGTTTGAATGCTCACTTTGTATTCTTTAATTTTGTAACTTGAATAGCTATTTCTAAAAGGACAATTTGTAGTTTATCAACTAGTAATTTCTTACTGTTTATCTTTTTTTTTGAAATTCTGTAATATTTCTACCCTTTTTCTGTTTTTTGCCTTTAAATAAAAAAGCATAAAAATATTAGGTTGTGTATTTGAGCTTATTCTGTTTGTAAGATATGAAAATTCATTGTTAAAAATTTCTCTCACAGGAGGAATTTGTATTCTAAAAGTTCTGCTTTTTTTCATTATTAAATTGTAGAAATTGGTTATTTTTTGTTTAGTTTCACCTGTGACTCATTGGTGGTTTAGCAGTGTGTTATTTAATTTTCATGCTGTTATGAAGGTTTTCTGGTTTCTTTTGTCATTGATTTCCAATTTGATTGTCCTATGGTCTAGTAATATACATGGGATAATTTCAATCCCTTTGCATTTCCTTAAGCATGTTCTATAAGCTAGTATATGGTGTATTTTGGAGAACATCTTATGTGCAGCTGAGAAGAACATGTATTCAGATGTTGTGCATATCTTAGTAGATATCTACTAAGTATATTTGTTCCAAAGTTTGGTTTGA
Source organism: Hydrochoerus hydrochaeris (assembly GCA_004027455.1). Taxonomy (NCBI): domain Eukaryota; kingdom Metazoa; phylum Chordata; class Mammalia; order Rodentia; family Hydrochaeridae; genus Hydrochoerus; species Hydrochoerus hydrochaeris. The sequence continues at coordinate 280,891 of PVLA01002166.1, forward strand.
TTCTGATAATTATTGTTGTATTTCAGACTAGTTGATTTTGTCTATTTGTGATAGTGTGTATGGCATACATCAAGTACAATTGCATCAGTGCTTATTTGACTTGTCTTGACTATTAATATTTGTTTTACATAGTTGGATGAGGCAGTATTTTGTGTGTGTGTGTGTGTGTGTGTGTGTATAATCATTATCCCTTCCTCCTGGAGTTTTCCTTAACAAGTATGTAATTACCTTCTTTATCTCTCTTAGTCTTGGCATGAAACTCATTTTGTCTGCAAATAGAATAACTACCCCTGTTTTTTCTGTATTCCTGTTGTATGCAGTATTTTTTTCTTTTTTCATAAATTAACATTCAATTATGTTCTTGTGTTGAATTTCTGGAATATTTACCAATTTATGGCTTCATGTAGATTTTCTATTTAATCTTGGTTATTGGAATTCTATATACCTCACTTTACTGAATGTCAAAATCTTTTTCTATGCATGAGAATTTTTCTTCCACTACTTCTGTGAACTTTTTTTTTCTTTGTTTTTGTTTCTTTCTTACATCATTTGTGCTTCCTCATGCTTTTTCCCTGACTCAGATCAATCTTATGATATTATTCTTTGCATCATCTAGCAGGGGTTTGATTGATTTTTCATAAACCCTTGATATTTTTAGGAAATCTTTCTTTTCCTGGTCACTAACTCTAATCTTGGCTTCTATATCTGATATTCTGTTCTCACATTGGATCATGCAGCTGTGTATACTTTCAATGGAGTTTTAAACTCCAGGATATCTGATTGAATCTGTTTCATGGATTCTATTTATTTCCTGTTTTGGGTGCTTATGAGCTAAGTTTTTGAAGCTCCTCTACTGTTTTACCTGTATTTGCTCTATAGTCACTAACCATATCTTTCATTATAGTCACCAACTCTGTATCTTAGAGATTATTTATGACCTGATGATTTATAGAACTTCATTCATCTCCCCCATTATTTCCACTATTACCATCTCAGAGTCCAGGAGGTTAGCTTTTAAATTGTTCCATCTCATGGCCCTCTGGTTTTGCCTTTGTTGAAATAAAAATCTGAGGTTGAATCTCAATTAAATTTCTTCTCATTTTATAATTTTATTTTTAATTTAATCCTTGGGTTGTAAATTGTTTATGCCAGGTAGCTTTATTAGTAGTATTTAGAGCCCTTAGAAAATTATTACTTCTCCAAGTGTAGTTGTTTTTTAGTATGTTGAAAGATCATACATGTTCAAATATTGGGAAATAAGAGGTTGCTGCCTATTTACTCTAAACCTTGGTCCTTTGTCACTGGCCTATAGTATTGTTTATGACCCTTAGGCAATCTCAGACTTAACATACAAGGAAGAACAAGTGATTTGAACAATTATGTCACCTTGACTAAAGTAGTACAGTCTGAAATAACAGCATCAAACACAGTTTAGAAAATGACAAGTTGTGGTAACTATGAATTTGCCAACTTTAACAGTATGAACTATATATTTGGTTATATAACAAAATTTTTAAAAAGAATCAGTAAATTGTATATGATAAATATACACTAAATAGGTGATCTTTAACTTCATGGGAGAAACATAAAAGATGTTAAGGTAGAAATAGAGAAATAGAATAGATAAAAATTAGAAGCAACCCTGGAGAACAAAGGAAGATTACACAAAGTTTGGGAAACTATTGAAGAAGACAGAAGGGAAAGGGAGAAGGAAGAAATAAAAAAGAACAGAATAACAACAAGAAAACAAGGAACAATGTTCACATTCATACAAGAATATACAATAAAGAAAAAAAGAGAAGATTAAAAAAGAAAGAAAAGAAGAAAATAGTGTCCACTTCAGGATGTGTCTCTGGAAAATCACTGGTAGACAGAATGAGCAGACGGAGAACAGATTTGTGGTTATTAGTCTCACCAAGCCAGCCATGGTTTTTTGAGGGGTAGTGGATAATCCCAGCAAGCCTGTACCTTTAGTGCCACTGAAGTTCAGACCAGTTTCTGATTGTGAGGCTGGAACCCACTTTGTTCAGCTTGCAACATGCTGTGTACCTCCAGCTCCATTACAATTAACTCTTTGACTTCCTACCAAGTTTATCTGGGCTCTGCCTCACCCTGACACTGTGAGCTGCTATACCGAGCCAACCTACAACTGCTTTGAGTTCTGAGCTCAGTTGGCCCATCTCCAAGATGAGTAATCACCACTTGCCCTCTCTTGGAGGATATCTGGAGCCAAATAACCCATCAGCTCCTGCAGTCTGCAGTGTCCACTCTCTGTTCCACTAACATATTTCTCTGTTGAGGCATCTTGGGTTTCTAGTAGTCACTGTGCATCTTCGGGTTAGAGCCATCTCTCCTATGCGGTGAGTTGGGGATCAGCGAGCAAGCAACACTTGCTATTGCCTTCTGCTTTGAAGCCTTTCTCTTGCTCTCACTGTGGGCTTCAATTCTTGCTTCAGTCACCAACTTTACTCCTTGTTTGTTTCCTTCACTTTGCTGTCATCCTGAGTCTGGACACCAAATCTTGGAGAGGGTGTTTCTCTACAGCTCACCACTTTGCCATCCTCCCAGAAGTCCCAGTACACTGTTCTTAAACTTTGCTTAGACTTAACTTTCATTAGTATAGCCCATTAGACATCCACAAATATTATAAAAGCAGAAATACATGTACCTTGTGTTACTGGATGTCCCCAAACTCTATCACAATGCTAAGCACTGATGATATGTATACCACTAGAAAGAATGAAGAAATAAAAATTATAGTATGTTCTGCTGAATGCTGATGAGCTCTCTCCCAACTTTAGATAACATTTAGCCGAATGGCTTGTAAAACAGGAGAGGGATAAACTCTGTAAATATACCAGTCATATTGAATGACCAAAAAATTTGTGATCAGAAATAGAATAGCATTGATAGTGAAAGGAAGTGCTGGCTGGAGCAGATGTGGAGCTGATGAACATAAATCAAAATAGTTTGGGCTAAATCAATACTGTGGGTGATTTAGATGTAAACAGTTGTGTTCAAAAGAGGGGGCTGTATCAGTTCACTGTATTTTTACTGAGTAGTGATGCAGTGCAATGGTGTTTAGGATACTGTTAGCAATAATTTTTTAAACTCCAGGAAATGGAAACGGGCATAATCATGATCGTTTTTCATGAACTGAGTTACCAGATTGGATAAAAGCTTGTGTTCTGCAGAGAAAAATAAATCATAAGATGAGAAGTGAGAGGTTTAACTGCAGACATACTGAAGCCCTCATTCTGTAGGTGTATAGGTCAATAGGATCATTCTAAAAAAGACCTATAAGATTTGCTAGTAAATCTTTCTAGTTAATGTGTACATATCTTTATGATTATAAACCCAACATTTGAAAAAACAACTGTGGTCATCCCTTAAATTTTTGTTCTGTGTTAAATTTCAAGTGAAATCGAAGAATAATTTTCTTGTTAATTGTTCTTTTGGTAATTTATTGACAGAAATTTTCACTCACTGCGTTTGAGTTGTCCATTGTCTTTAAAATACAAAAAATGACCCCTGTAGTTATTCTTACTGAGACTTTCAGAATATTCAGAGTTTTTAATATGTGTGGAATTGTCAAAATTAGATCCATAGATGTGTAGCGTTACAGTTTCTTGAAATCCTTTATGGAAATGTTCACCTCAAATACCAACTTTTATGCTCTAATTCTTTAACCCTCTGAATTAAATTCTATATTATGATCCTAGGGTGGATTCTTCCTCCATGGAAAATACTGGTTAGTGTTTAAGTTCCTGGCTTATTTCTCAATAGGGTTTCTTTTTAGAAGATAACTTATATGATCTCTTTGTCAAAACTAGAAAAATAGATTCAACCAATAGTTGACAGTTGACTGAATTAACAAACATGTTCCAAAATAATCTTTGACTATGCTGATAATCTTCTGATAGTATCTTCTTTTTATTGAAGTTAGAAAGTTTCTGCATTGCTGGGTTGTTTTAAAATAAATGAAATGTAGTCTCCAGAGTAACTCATTCAGTACATGATTGAAAGCATATTAATTTTAAGTTAGAATGCCTGCCTAATCAGAAAACCATAGCCCTTATGAAAACATATAGAGAGAAAACAAGAAATAAACAAATATGAAAGCTGGGCCAAGTTTTTCTAGTTTGGACAAATTAAGTGAAAGCATTCTGATAAGTAAAATATCACTGAAGAGAATTTTTTAGGAGTTATTTAAAACATTTTCAAAATATAAATTTGTCACTTTAACTTCTAGACCTTGACTGCCTAGGGGTTTCTGACCATAAAAACTAAAAAATATTTTTATCAATTTGGGAATTCTTTGCCTACAGAAGATGTAGATGAATTTAAGTTGAGATTTTCTAAAAAATAACTCATCCTATCCTGTAGTTCCCCTTACCCTGAAATTTTATCCAACATATGACTTTCATTTTGTATCTCCTTAAATGTTCTTCAAGGAAAATGTCATTGTCCTACAATAGGTAGAAAATTTTAGTCAAACTGGCTGATTTCTCCCAGAAAATGAATGAATTGGCATTGTAGTTAAAAATGTTCTTTCAAAAGATTAGTTAATGTTAATAATTTTTCCAGAGTTTAATTCTGTATAAAACAAAATAGAATTCCACATGTTGAAAACTTTTTATTCTAAGTTATTTGATATACTTAAATGTAGACTCTTGTGACTTTTGTTTTAAAAATGATATGGACCTCCGTTAGATAGATTTTCACAAGAAGGAAGATAAATAGAAAACCAAATAAAGTCATAAGGAGCTGCAAAGTTCTTGATGGCTTGAAAAACCTGCAGATTTTACAGGCTGGAAATAGTCAACCTCTGTGGTGCAATTGGGTCCCTGGAACACTAGTGAAGAAGTTTTATTTTTGTACATTCACCTTTTTACTTTCCTGATATTTACAATGCAGTTATGAAGGTCTTCTTCCTCATCTGTTATCTTACTCATATGAGTTAACAAAAATACAACCTTAGACCAAAAATTTTTACCCTTAACTTTCTATGTCTCCATCAATAAATATTTTGATTTCTGTGAAATACTTAGTTCTTCTGACATCTGCTGACAAATCTGTTCCTAACTGTGCAGGCTTATCTCAATGATTAGAAAATTAGAGCATGATGTAATTAGGACTTCCATTTTCTTCCTAAAGCTAATCTCAACAGAAGTCCTGTCCAAAACTAGCTATTAAAGTTTTTATATTTAAAAGTTGTGTTTAAATAGTTAGAGGAAAATATTTTTATGTAATCCATTTTTAAAAAACCAACAACGACAACAACATATCTGAGAACTTCTCTTGCTGAATCAGTGTATAAAAGTTTCTGGGTTCTGGGCCTTGGGCCAGATGGTATTGTTAGCAAGAAAACCAAGAGCAGGAAATCTTTATGTCTTCATTCCAGGTAACAAGGTGTGTGGGTATTAATTATATAACTTCTCCCTGTTCTCTGGAGAAAACCAGCTCTCCTTTCCCAGGCAAAATCACAGCATTAGGTAAAGATACCAATGCTCTTTTTTTTTATTCCCCAGTGTCAGTGACCTTATTTGTCTTCAGGAGCTCACTGTGTGCTTTACTGTCCTTAAGACCTTGCAGTGACTATCAACTCTCCCAGGAATATTCTGTCTCCATAACATTGCAGGTTAGTGACATCTTACTGTTCAATTATCAGCTCAAATGTCATGCCATCTGGATTTAATTTTCCTCATGTACTAACATTTCTGCAAAATCATCTTGCTGATTTATTAATCATTAAATAAATATGTATTGAATCACTGCAAGGTAACACGTACCATTCAACATTTCAGAAAAAAGAAAACAAAAAAATTACAACATCCCTGACATTAAGTAAGTAACTCAATTTCTGTACATATAATAAGCACAGATCATTGTAGGTTTAATTAAGTGTATAAAAATTAGCTGTGGCAACTTTAACTGTAAGCCTACAATGTATAGTGACAAAAAATGTTCATTTAATTCAGTAAGGCTCTAAGTCTTGAGACAGTATTTACACTTGAGTTTGAATTTTTTAATATCTTGGTAATGAGCATGACATGCAAAATTCAACATGCTGAGGAAGAGTGAATTCTAACAGAAGGTATTAAACATAAAGAATCAGTTACAGCATTTGGATTTTAGTAAGGCATCTGAATTTTTTCAAGATTAAGGAAAAATAGATCTTTTCAATGAGAGTAATATAAATGCAATTTATTCTCTGAATGATTCCTCTGGTGGCCTCCTCTATGGAGGATCAGTGACAGAGTGTTACCTTAGGAGAGCTGAAGTTAGATTTGTCTCAAGAACATGAGCACTCTACATACAGACAATCTGTCACCCAGGCAAAGAGGTCAATGGAGAGATGGCTGCAATTGATGGGTGACCAGAAGTATGAGCTTACAGTCATCACATTACATGAGAATAAGTTTGCATTGGCAGGGGAACAAGAACACGGAAATATGTCACACAGGGATGGGGACTCTGCTCACAGTTCCATTTGCCAGAGCCCCAGAACATAAGCAAACTTCCTTGACAGTACTAACAAGTACAAGAGGATAACTGATAGTTCTTGTGCTCTTATTGAATATGTTAAAGAGGACAAAAAAAAGTAGTTAAGAAGACATGTTAAGAGGAAGCTCTAGAATAAACGAGTTGGAAGAAAAAGAGTATTAAGCAGGCCTGCTGTATTGGAACAGAGGGGTTATAAAAGAAGAATAGTAATAAGCATGGATTCATAATGAAGAAAGGATCATCACTGCTGAGAGATAAAAACTGAGAAATTATACAAGTGGATGTGGAAATTTCCTCAGCTTATGAAAAATACTGTATAATTTCTATGAATCATGTTTTATTTCATGTGCTCTTCAATATATAAATATATAAACATTTGTGTCAACTTGAGTTTCTGAGTTTTTTTATTACTATGTGTTTGCAGTACTGAATGATTACCTGTCTTGTCAATAGTTGCTACATGTACCTAATCCATCCTTTCTTATGCCTTTTCCCTCACCCCAACTGCCTCCCTCCATCTCCTGATTCTTTTTCCATTAGAGAAGTGAATAGCTCTCTATTTCCTGCTATCTGTGTCTTGTTTTGCTTTTCATTTGTATATTGGGTTTCTCATCTAGGATAAACCATGTGATACTTAAACTCATTTGTCTGATTTTACTTCCCATTATGGTCTCAAGGGGCATCCATTTCTCTTCTTTACTTGACTATTATATCTTGGTTTTTTGGTGAGAACACAGAATGCCTCCATTTCATAACCTTTTCATTGAATAATCACTTTTCTTTATATCTTTAATCACTACCCATCATTTGCTCATGTTTGCCTAGTTAATTTTGTGTTACAGTATCACACTAACCAAATATTTCATGGGAAACCATTTTTCCCTTACTTTCCCTTCCTTTAACTTCCCTTCCCTTCCCTTCCCTTCCGTCCCCTCCCCTCCCCTCTCCTT